>APFE030735414.1:3975-15080 GCA_000404065.3 Pinus taeda | reverse complement strand
GATGATCCACCAAAATCCGGATAAGAGCAAAGTGATAAACACTGTTAAGTTGCTGCTGAGGGGTCTTGTGCTGCATGAAGGTGTTCATCCTCTCTATGTTCCTGCAAATGAAATATGGGATGTTCATCATCCGTACCCTGGTAAAGTGCTTGAGCAACCTGATGTGATAGGCATATAGATGAGAGAACCTCCCCTCACAGCTGAAATACTTCATGATCAATTTCATGAGTGGAGCATATTCATCTTTCAAATATCTGAATGGAAAGACTCTTTGGAGCTGCCTTAGGAAACTGGCCTTAATGTAAGGCTCATAATGTTGCCTATCCACCTTCTGTTTCTTGTGCCACTGTTCTCCAACATTCGGTATGCCGATTGCTAATGAGATAGTTTCGGGTGTCAGTGTGAAGGTGACCTCAGCCAAGATAGAGTGACCTCCATGTAGGTGAAGCACAAAAAGACGGGCCAACTCATGATGAACTTGAACATTAGCCACCCTTTGACAAAACTCAAAACATGATAGATGCTGGAAACATGACATAGCAAGAGGGCATGCCTGTAGTTCTATGAGGGTGGTTAGCTCATCCCTAACATTTTTGCCACTTTTGTGATGTCTCCTGGGAGCCTGTTCTTCCGAGGATGAATCACTTTGGGTCTCCATCTCATACTCTGATGAATGCTCAGATGCCATGACTGTTGTATGTGTACTGTGTTTGGACTGCCCTTTGATGATGGTATGAAACTAGTTGTTGTTCTGATATTTGCCACCAAGGGGAACAATGAAAAAGGGAGTGTTAGGAAGGGGAATAATATGATGGGAATAGGGGTTATGGGGGAAAATTTAGTTCGGGGATATGTAGGAGGGTTTGGGGATTTTATAGGGTAGGGTTTTGGGGCTTACATTGACCAATGAATGGAGGGATAGGGAATAGGGGTTTAACAATGTTTTAGGGTAGGGAAAATAGGGGAAAATGGAATAGGGGGGAAGGGAAAAATGGAGAGGAGGGAAAAAATGAGAGGTGAAAGAGGAGTCTTGGCATCAACACCACAATTTTGCATCCCTAGATAAATGGCTTTAATGTTTTCAATTGGTAGGGTTTAGGCGTTTTTTCTTGCAATTATAAATGGCCATACACCATCATCACATTCATAAAAATACATGAGCCATCAAGATGTAGACCCTACCTGTCGATTTGAAGGGTTTCAGAGGCGATTTGATGCAATTTGGCACAATTTAGGGCCTTTGTGGGTGTGCACCGCGCAGCAAACCCAGTGCGCCGCGCTCTCTATATGCGTCGTGCCCTTGTATTTTTTCCACTGCAGGGTCACGCTTTGTGCGCTGCACTCTCTATGTGTGCCGCGCCCCTCTGTGTGTGTGCCGCGCTCTGGAAAACGCCTCCAATCTCACTCCAAACACGCACTAGCTTGTCACAATGACTTTTCAATGCTTCTCTATAACCTTGAGTTGCACAATGACTTTGTTTGCTTTAAAATCCTTTATAAAGACATTGGGAGTCATGAGTTAAATTTTTGCTTCTTCACAAACCCACTTTGCTAATGTTTCATTTTGGCTCTTTTCACTGAGTTAATGCAACACTGAATTTCACTTTTCCCTTTGAATTTTTAGCTAGAATGATGAAATTTTCGGCACTTTTTGCAGGGGTTGTATGACAGGGCATTTGACCACAGAAACCATGACTGCACCTGAAGAAATCAACTGGAGACTTTTTTGAAAATTATCACAAATGACACACTATTTGACTTTTCTTTAAAACAGAGTTTTGAAGAACAGTCGTAATCTGTCAACCTGACAATGAAACTCTTTGAATCATAACTTTGTAAGGGCCTCCCTCTAGTCTGCATGGCTTTATTGGACATGGTTGAAGACCAAATTGACTAATCCCTAGACCTAATGACTGAAAATGACTCTTGTCCATTAAAAGATCGAACATTAACTGTCATGGACTTTAGTGAACATTGACAAAAGACCTAAGCCATTAGGTGCCAGACATGAGGGGAAATGACTAGCATGACCTTTTTCGTCAGATTATAGCATGCCCCTAGCGAAATGCAGCTGAGTGAATGGAGCGGGACTCCTAAAAATGAAATGCAGAAAGAGCTTTGATCTCTGACGGAGTACTGACCAGACCGACTCTAACATTGGCTCCAATGTGGGATGGTAGCTCCTTGGAGGTGCCAAGAACAGCAGATCTCTGGGAGAGCTAGACCGTGCCTTCGTCCATTGGGCTATGGAGTCATTATTTCGATAAACAACACAAGACTCTAACTCATTTATGAAACTAAAATGACCCAAAAACTTACTCAAATTTGATATTGAAATGACTTGAAGACTAACTTGACAAACTCTAACCAAACTGAAATAAAATGGTATTTACAGTGACAGTGGAAGCAGCGTCAATAACTCAAAAATGGTACCGCTTGAGTAGCCGACCATTGATCGGCCCTCCTAGACAATCTTCCCCGTTCATTTCCTTCAGAAGAAAGGCATTCTGACCCTGATATGCTGCGATCTTGAAGGGACTTTTCCAGAGGTTCTCGAACTTACCGTGCTTAGCTTTTTCCTCATTCATTGCATCCCACTTCAGCACCACATCATCCAACTGAAATTTGTCCACCTTTGCTTTTCTATCATAAATTTTCTTGATCTTCTCCTGCAATTTGGATGTGTTCTTGAAAACTTCTTCTCTGGTCTGCTGCAAGTGGACTATTTGATTCAACCTTCTCTGCATGGGATCTTCTTCACTGCCAGCCTCCTGGAGAAGTTTGACTACCGGGGCTGCGAGAGAGGTAGGAAATACTGTATCAACACCATAAACAAGCTCAATTGGTGACGTACCGATGGATTTCTTCTGACTGACCCGATCTTCCCAAAGTGCATTAACCAACCTCTTGTGCCAGCTCTTCTTATTTATTTCCAGCAGCTTCTTGCTGATGTTGACCAATGATTTATTCGAAGACTCTGCCAATCCATTGCCTTGCGGATGATAGGTAGTTGAGTGACGCAAGATGATGTGATATTTATGACAAAACTCTACCATCCTTTTTTATTTGAAAGCTGCTGCGTTATCAGTGATTAACTTATTCGGGGAACCAAAGCGAGACAAGATGTTATTTTCAAGGAATGAAATGATTACCGCATCTGTAGCTTGTCTGGTGGGAATTGCCTCGATCCATTTCTTGAAATAATTTGTCGTTGTGAGGATCCATCTGTGCTGACCGGAAGAAGCAGGATGAATTTCACCAATGAAATCCAACCCCCATTGCTGGAAAGGGGCACTCACCTCAATACTTAAGTGGTAAAGGTTGTAACTTCTACCTTCCTTAGAAAATTTGACACTTACGACAACTCTTTACCATCTTATATACATCAACAAACAATGTCGTCCAATAGTACCCCGCTCTCAGAATTTTATTTGCTGTTGATTTCCAAAAAGGTGACCACCACAGTCTCCTTGGTGGCAGTCCTCCATGACCTTCTTTGCTTCCTTTTCCACCAGGCAATTTAACAGAATGCCACCGGGATCTTTCCAATACAGAAAAGAATTTAGAATGCAAAACTTGGCAGCCTTCAATTTGAATGTTCTCGCTTTGTTTCTAGTCATGTCGGGCGGTGGTGACAAATTTTTAAGCACATATATGATATCTGAATACCACGGAGAAAGAGAAAACATTTCAAATACCTAAATTGACGATACTTCCTCATTCTCATCGGACATAACAACGATCAGATTTATGTCCAAGGCATGCAAGTTTGATTTGGCCATTAACTTTGCCAATCCCTGTCCTTTAATCAGCTTTGTGGGCTTTATTTCCACATCATATTCCAACAAAGCTGCCATCCATTTGCCTCGTCTTCCTTCCGGATCGATCTGCACTAAAACATCTTTGACAGCAGCATTAGGAACATAGGCCAAAATATGAGAATGTAGAATATATACCCGAAAATATTTCAATGCTTTCACAAGTGCAAGGGCTTGCTTCTCAATGATGTTGTATTTTAAGGTAGCATCTCTTATAGCTCTGCTGAAGAATGCAATGGGTCTTTCGTGATCATCTTTTTTCTTCAATAACACCGCTGCCATAGTATCCTCTGAAGCAAATGAAAATAATAAGAAATCCTGAGTGTAGTTTGGGTTGACTAGAACTGGAGCTGAAGAAAGAGCCAATTTGACTAAATTGAAATATTTTACAGCTTCCTCCGTCCATTTCACTTGGTTGTCCTTCTTAAGCATGTTTGTAATCTCTCTTAGGTGCTCAGCAAGGTTAGGTACAAAGCGGCATACAAAATTCATCTTACCATTGAAAGATCGAATCTCTTTCTTATTCTGGGGTAGATTGATTTGCTGAATCGCTTGTACACGTGCTGGGTCAATATGAATGCCATCTTTTGAGATAATGTGCCCGAGTAGTTTGCCTTCCTCCATGGCGAACAAACTCTTTTTCGGATTCAGTGACAAGCCATATTTTCTGCACTTTTGAAAGAGAATTTTTAGATGGTACATGTGCTCTTCATCAGATTTGGAAAACACCGTCAAATCATCCAGGTACACAACCAAAAAGACATCCTTCTCATTTGCAAAAGCCAAGTCCATTGCATGCTGAAATGTGGCACCTACGTTCTTCAAACCAAAAGGCATTTTAGCGTAATGAAAAGTTCCCCATGGAGTGGTGAACGTTGTCTTGTCTCGGTCATCTTCATGGACAGAAACTTGGTTATACCCAGAATAACCATCAAGTAGTGACATACGAGATGCTCCCACTACTCGCTGAAGTATATGGTCCATTTTGGGTAGTGGATAGTTGTCTTTCAATGAAACTTTATTAAGATTTCTAAAATCAATGCATAAGCGAATCTCACCTCTCTTCTTTCGTACATGCACCAAATTAGAGATCCAATCTGAAAATCTGATGGGAACAATGATTCCTGATTTGTACAACCTGTTTATCTCCTTTTTAATAGATGGCAGCAACTTTGGATTTAGCCTTCTCAACTTCTGTCTGAATGGTTTCTGATTGGGCTTGATGGATATAGTGCGCTGAATTATATTGGTATCGTATGTCTTTAAGTCAGCGTAGTCCCAAGCAAACACATCTGCAAATGAAGACAACAAACTGATATATTTATCATTTATTTTTGGTGGCAATGCTTTAGACAGTTTTACCAATTTAGGATTAGCAGTTGTTCCGACATTGACTTCTTCCACACCCTTCTCCGTTGGTTGCAATGTTGCTTTGCAGGCTACATCATCTTGATCAAAGAGTTCTTCTAAAGGTATCAAACCTTTAGGAATAACGTTATTCTTTAGTTGCAACACGTCCATTTCATTGATCTGCACCTCATCTGCACCATTACCTTTACCATCGTCATTTTCTACATCAATTGAGGTCTCTTTGAACTTGCCTTTGTTTTGCAGAAAATCAATCAATCTCCTCATCATACCTGGAAAACTTGCCAATATCTCTGATGTCTGGAACGGTTGGATGATGCTTGACATGGATTTCGAATTTATTGCTAGAGTTCATTGGGATCTTCAAACTACTTGCTGCCTTAGCAAGAGCATCAACAATACTATTTTGTATACGAGGCACACATGTCAAGGTATATTCTGAAAATAATTTTAGGATGTCTAGAATTGCATTACGGTAAGCCCGCATCCGAGGATGCTTTGCTTGATATTCGCCTCTAACCTGCTTAATTACCAATTCAGAGTCGCCATATATTGAAATCCTCTTAGGATTCAGCTTCTTTAGAATCTTTAGTCCAGCAATCAGAGCTTCATACTCAGCTTCATTATTTTAACAATCAAAGGCTAACTTGTAAGAGCATACCCGCATGTTGCTAGGCACTTTGTTTGGGGCGGAGAAAGGACTGCGTACCCAAATTCCAATTCCAGTGCCATCATTTCCCACTGCTCCATCGAAATCCATGGTCCACAAACCTTCTTCCTCCTCTTGCAAGTGTTGAAAATCTATTTGTTGTGCTTGGTCTGCTTGTTGTCCATTACTTTCAGCTGATCGCTCAACGATGTTCTGCTGTTCTTGTTCTTCTTTCTTTAAAACTCCTCTGAAATTTTCTGTCATTTCCGGAATATCATCTGCTTCTACTAACTGACTATCGATATCATTGAAACTATCAGAATATAAAACAAAAGACTCTAAATCTGTATGTACATAATTAATCGGATGATTTATCGGTTTCTCCTTGATTGTAATCATGTATTTCATTTTTTGTTCCCGATACAATTTCCTCATTTGGCCAAACACCGGAATCGTTGCATAGGATAAATCTAGTTGTAGTGTCCCTTTCAGTTTCGCTACCCAAGACCTGGAAAGAAGCATGCCAAATCTGGGAGGAATATCTGCTACAACAACATCCATCAAAACATTCTTCATTGTGAGTTGATCCAGACTCACAACCAAGTCTTTGATGAGCCCGATACATCTTACTCTGCTGGAATCAAACGAATAGAGATCATGGTATTGCAGGTTGATGTCTAGACCCAGTTTATCCATGATAGCCTTGGGCATGAGATTGTGAGAAGCTCCAGATCGAACATGGCGTTATGTAACACAAAATCATGCAATCTTAAACTGATATAAAAAGGTGGCACATCACTATCAGGAGACTCACCATTCGATGCTGGCCCAAAAATCATTTCAGGTTGATCATCTTCGACATTCACCATGTCAGACATTGGGTTGAAATTCAAAATTTTAGATACTTGCCCTCTATAACTATTGTTCCTCATTATTTCAGTCAAGGGAATGGATACTTTCAATTTAGAAATCTCATTCTCTAAATTAAAAGCGGGAGCCTTTATTACCTCTTTGACTGGGATTTCTTTCCTTTCCTTTTCTTTCGATGCAATTGGTTGATTTGATTGTTCTACTAATGGTGTTTTGCTACTATCCGGATCAATCGCCTTCTTTCCTTTCCTTTGTGTAACTGATGAACCATTCTTTGATGCCTCACCATCCTTCCTTTTCTGAATTGGTTTGACTGGCACATCTCTGTTTCTAAGTGAATATCGTTGTTGGTGGGTGGACAGAGCATTCATATAGCCTCTTTGGTACTCATCTGATTCTTCCTCCAAAACGGTCGCATTTGCTAGAATGAAGTCTGCATCTTTGTGTACAACCGAACTTTCTGCATACTCCTCATCCTCAATGATATAAATAGGCAAATCATCAGGAGTAAAGAGGTGGTTTTCTTCACCTATTATATTCCCGTCCTCATCTGACTCTGGTCCATGCACAAAATTTTTCTGCAAAGGTGTCTGTACTGGCTGTTGTGTTGTCTTCTATTGGGGTCACTAATCTCTCTGCCTTATTCTATATTGTCGTTGTTGCTGGCCACGGAAGTTAGGATTTCTAACTTGTGGCTCAGGTTTATCAAGTTTCACCCTTTCAAGCATCTGCTCTACCTTCCAAAGTAGTTGATCTAGTGAGGAAGATTCTTCTTTTACGATGACCTTCTTTTCTGCCTTTGCTCTAGCCCTCTTGGTCAGCAGATTTGCTTCGACGCTAACCGCTATCTTCTGCATGTCTTCCATTGTGGTCGGTTCTCTCTCTCTTAATTGATAAGCCATGTCAGCATCAAAACCATCCGGGAACTTTACCATGGCTAGCCCCACAGGTGGCCTTAGATGATCTGGAATTTCATTATAAACTGAATTGAATCTAATGCAATAGTCTTGGACCGACTCACCAGCGTTTTGTTTGATTTGCTCATATTCAGCGAGAATTTAAAGAGGATTATTTTTCACTTCCCAGCGGTTTAAAAATTGTCTTTGTAGGTCATCCAAGGTAGCGATACGTGCAGCCAGCAAACCTCTGAACCATTTCCTCACTTCACCTAAAAATGTCTGTACAAAGAGTCTCATTGCCACATTCTCTGCATCGATCTCATGAAGTTCCTAGAAGTCTGCCATTCTATCCACATGTTGCTGAGTAATAATGCTATTGGGAGTGCCATCAAAAAACGAGATTTTGCTTTGATAATATACGGGCATATCATCTAAAATTTGAGGCAAAACAAGAGGTGCAAAACGGGCAGCCATCACTCTTGGTGTATTTGGCCTTGGAGGTGTTGCAGGAGTGTGCACAGTTTGTAGGGGGCTAGCAATTGGAGTTTGAAGCTGTGCTACAATGTAATTATCAATTGACTGGTTAGCCCTTTCCGTCTCCAAGTCTACAAGAAACTGTGGATTGTGGACAGTAGAGTCAACCACCCTTTCGGATTTGGTCTCGAACAATGATATTTCAAACTGCTCATAAAAATATAGCTCCTCAAGATATTCAAAAATGTCAGGGCATGAATGGGATTTGAACAGGGGAGATATAGAGATCTCTTGACGACGAATTCTTGAAATCAAATTGGGATTTTCGTAGATGTGCGGAGGATTTGGATCAGGATTAGCTCTGGTATATCTTCTAGAAGCCAGTGTGCTATTAAGAAAAATCAAAGGACACAACCAACTCACTCAACCTATCAAATCTTAAACTTATCATCCAAAAGCTTAGAATTATGAAGAAGTAAGGGGAGTAATTTCGTTCCCCAGCGGAGTCGCCACTATGTTAGCACCTAAATCTGCCTTAGGCTGAAGGAAGGCAAAATTCAAGGTAACCAAAAACCACGCTTAGTCTGGTAGCTAGCCCTACCAGAACAGGAGAGGGCTCTCTCCGAGTCACGCTCAGTGAATAGATAAACGATATGGCCTAAGATGACTTACAGTGAAATATTTATTTTAGGCTAGTAAACAAATATGGATACAAGAAACAAATTTTTATGAATGATTGGGTTTCTGGGATGTATGGGACCAACGAACAGCAATGACCAGAGAATTTAACACAAAGGCACAGATTACTTCGTGAGGCAAGACATGCGGAAAGTCTAGCAATTAAATTTGAAGTAATGTGGAACGGAAATGTTGTTTAGGAGGGTGAAAATGGCATAAACACGTGAATCCTTTTCAACAGAAGAAGAACACATACGTGAAACTTTCCCACGGGCAGAGCAATAAATATGAATTCTACCTTATCTTACTTAGAAAATTTCACTAGAAATGAAGACGAAATGAACTGTGAAACATAAAGAAATACATATGAAACATAAAGAGAACACATTTGCTACACTCACAACCACATGAATCTCATGAAACAGAGCTGCTGCCTTTCATTAATCCTCTGTCAAAATATACAATGAAGAGCTGAGTTTCTCTCCCACAGTCTCCCAGAAATTACAAGCCAACCAACCCTTTGCAAATGGTTTGCATACAATAAATAGACTATGCCATGAGGAAATAGAACGACCAAGAGTTGGGGAGTTTTGCGAATCATTACAAAGTGGAAGTGGAAAGCCAAGCATTAGTTACAGGTGCAGCGTTACAAAAATGACAAATGGCTTGGGTGACTGCTCGCCTTCCTTTGCCACTTGGATAGAAGCCATCCTATAGTGAAAATACTTTAAATTTTGCATTAGGTGCTGAAAAAAGTGAAGTGTAGATGAGCGGGCCCACTTGGAGAAAGTCGTGAATCGAAATGTCGCGAAGCAAAAGTGATTTGGCCTTTTAGTCTATATGCGTCGCGCCCAAATCTATATGCACCACGCCAATTTGGAAGTTGTTTTTAGGTACCTACATGAATCCAAATTGTGCCCAAGTGTGCTTGTTGGAAAGCCTGGCCCGTCTACTTTCCAACCCAAGTGGAATTTCTGAATTTTGTGCTCATTTGCCCCTCCAAATCTTCATTCTCCCAAGACTACTTCCTGTGTGTCAAAATAGGGGCAGAGAGGTCATTGTTTGAGTGTTTTTGACCTCCTGGAGACTCAAATCATGCCCAAATTTCTTGTCCATGCACCAGTAGTCGTGATTTTGCATGCTAAATCCAAAAATGCAAACCATTTGCAATTTGAAGCTCCCAATCCTAAGCGTCGCGCCAGTGGTGCGGTGCACAAGGAGAAAAACCTGTGTTGTGACCAAAAATTTGCCATGTGACCAAAATTGCACCAACTTTCTTGAAATTTGGGCTAGAGATCCTCTATGAGGTGTTATGTTGGGCCACAGAGGCTTCAGCCAAGATTCGAAGCCGATCTTTCTTTCTTTTCGTCTTTTGCCTCTTTGTCACTTTGCTCAATTTTGCCTTCAAACTCCTTATCCGAGCCTTTGAACTCATGTTTCGTGCCCTGTAATGATAAACCATTTGCCTCAGTATGGTTTTGTCCCTGTCAGCCTTCTCTAGCAATCTCTCAAGGTGGATGTTGATACGCTCAAGCCAAGACTCTCGGTCATTGTTAATCTCTTGCTCCAATGGAGTGAGCTCAATCCTCTTATGCTGGGCAGCTTCGCGATTCTCACGGATGCTTTGCAGCTCCATGATCTCATACTGGTCCTCAAGTTGTTTGTTCCTCTGCTCCAAATACCTGATAATCCATTTGGCCCTCTCCAAATTGAGTGACAAGTCTTAGATCTCCGTTTTCTGCTCCTAGATGGTCTTTCTAAGTTTGCCACTCTCCTCATCTGCATCATCATCATGAATGAGGATGAAATCGGCCTCTTGTTCACCTGATGGCCCCTCGTCATGCATGGGCCTCTTGCCCTTGTCCTGTACCTATGTTGTCGATGTCGGAAGTGAGGCCCCTTCCACCCCGGGTGGAGATAACACTCACTTTGTTGCTGCAAACAAATGCCTACTGCCTCTCTGATATGTGATGAATACTGGCATAGTAGTGGTCTCATGGTGCTCATACTGATGAGAAGGACCACCTATCTCATGCTCAACCTCCGATAATACCTGCGAAGTGCTGAAGAGGTCACGGGAGATGAAGTCATCCCAAGCAATGCCCTACAATCCCAGCTGATGATCCACCAAAATCTGGATAAGAGCAAAGTGATAAAAACTGTTAAGTTGATGCTGAGGGGTCTTGTGCTGCATGAAGGTGTTCATCCTCTCTACGTTCCTGCAAATGAAAAATGGGAGGTTCATCATCCGTACCCTGGTAAAGTGCATGAGCAACCTGATGTGATAGGCATATAGATGAGAGAACCTCCCCTCACAACTAAAGTACTTCATGATCAATTTCATGAGTG
>APFE030735404.1:1805-16528 GCA_000404065.3 Pinus taeda | reverse complement strand
TAATTTTTACCTTGAGTTCAAAAACTCTGTTTTTGAAGGCAAGGTCTTTTTCTCATTTTTGTAAAAATTTGTAAAAATTTCAAATTCTCCATAAGTCAGTATGCAACCATGGTCCCCTTTGCCAAGGCTCCTCAGAAGCTACCTCTACAAAAGTTTTCAAGAAAAAACATCATTTCAACCAATTTCAGGACAAAAAGGAAACCATAAGTCAGCAACATTTAAATTTTGAAAAAGTGTCATGTTATAAACATTAGAAAGTGGGTTTGAGGGGAAATTAATTCAAATCAAGTTTATAAAAGCCCCCCTCCCTTTATTTTATCATTATATGCCTCCAAGACTCCAAGAGCAAGTCTGAAAGGTGACTTAGTGAAAAAATTGGGCGAAATTGCTGTGAGAGGCCACGCGCGACGCATTAGGACCTGCGCGCGACGCGTTGGGCAGGTGCGACGCATCAGGGCAGTCATCACAGTGGGAAAAAGACACAGGCGCGACGCGTTGGGCGCGCGCGATGCGTCAGGACCCGTGCGTGACGCGTTGGGCGCGCGCGATGCGTCAGGACCCGTGCGCGACGCGTTGGGGTTTACACACAGAAAATTGCCTTCAGACCTCAAATCGACCCCAAATCTCTTCAAGGTTGCAGGTAGGGCTCCAAAAATCAATTATATTGCTTGCTAAAGTTTGAATGAGTATTTAAATGTCATCATTTTGAAATAAGAAGTTCATGTGTATTTTGCTTACAAATGTCAAAGTGCAAGTAAGGCTGGGGTTTTGTTTTTTCTGCTCAAGCTCATCCCTTTTCACCCCCATTTTCCCCCACATCTCATTACCATCTCCCTTGTCATTTTCACGTAATCTCCCTAACAAAATACCAAAAGCCCTAAAACCCTATCCCTATCCCTAAAATTCAATAACATAGCCCTAAACCCTACTTCCCATAAAACCCCTGCACATTATAGTTGTATAATGTTGTATATGTCATGATTCCTTCCCTAAATCCCCTTTTACTTATATTTTCCCTGAGTTTCCTCAAAATTCTCCCTTCCCTAACATCTCCCTTGTGTTATTTGTCCCCTTGAAGAAGCATTTCAGCAGTTAAAATAACAATTTTTGAGCAGAAGCAGCAGTACATTTCACCCACTTTGCTCTTGAAACCATGTCAGAAACCGAAACCGATTATGAGCAAAGTGATGACTGTGAGTCAACACCAGAGGTTGAGGTACAAAGGAGGATCCACAGGGGTGGAAAGAGTGGTCAGCATGTGAGAGAGGATCCCACCTCTTTGACCTATTTACAGGCTTGTCCACTTGCAGTCACATGTTTCCACTATCAATCATGTTATGAATTTTGCAAGAGGATTTCTCAAATGCAGCATCACAGGGAATTGGTCCGCTTGTTTTTTTTGCATCTGCACAATGGGCATGTGAATCTTGCAGGGGTGGATTTTACATTGTCACCTGAGATTGTTGCTCAAGCAACAGGGATAGCCAATGTTGGAGAAGAGTGGAACAAGTGCCAACTATTGGACAGATTTCATTATGAGCCCTACATTAAACTTGTATTTATGAGGCAAGTAACTGTTGTGTTTCCTTTCAGATTCTTGAAGGATGAGTATGCGCCCTTGATGAGACTCATCATTTGCTATTTCACCTGTGAGGGCAGATTTTCACGTTTGTATTTGTATCATATTCGCTTGTTGATGCACTTCACACGGGTACGGATGATGAACATACCATTTTTCATGTGCCGGAATATTGAGAGGATGGTGCCCTTGGTGCAGAGAAAGAGACCAGCACAGAAACATAGGAGCATCTACCATTATGCTTTGATCCAGATTGTGGTCATGCATCAGTTGGCCCAGCAGGGTATTCTATGGGAGGACTTCATCTCTCGAGATTTCTTCGCAGTGCCAGCACCCCCCGAGGTTGTTCATGAGGAGGGAGGACCCTCACAGTAGTATGACATCCCAGAGCCTAGACATGTCAGTTCCCCTCCATTGGTCACATATCAGAGAGGCCACAGGGCCTTATTTGCATCAGCTTGGCGAGTGTTTTCTCCACAGCAGATGGAAGGGGTCTCGCCTTCTTCATCAGCATCGCGAGTGTTATCTCCACACCAGGTGGAAGGGGCCTCGCTTCCGACAGTAGTACATGTATCAGAGAGGGGCAAGCAGCCCAGGATTGAGGAAGGATTGTCATGTGATCCAGATATTGACATCATTGATATTGAGGATAGCTCCCCTGCCTCAAAGCTAAAGGAGATCATCCAAGAGCAAAGGACCGAGAATGAGTCGCTGCACAAGAAATTGCAGATGGAAAAATGGGTAATTAACTATTTAGATCAGCGCAACAAACAGTTGGAGGATGAGCACGAGCTTTATGAGCAGCGGAAGATTCGTGAAGACCGGGAATTGGCTCGTAGGAGAGCCGGTGATTTGACACCCATAGATCGAGAAGCCATGCTTATTCGGGTGAATGCTCATTTGGAGAGGCTACTGGCCAAGGTAAAAAAGAGAAGGACATGCTCCGCCACATGAAGAATCATTATTTGGCTCAAATACATGTATGTAAGGCAAAAATGAAGGTGCTCAAAGGATGGTTGGCCAAGGCACTAAAACAAAGAAAAAGGCCCGATCCCCTCCACATCTTGGCTAAGGCTTCCTTGAAGGAGCATGGTGCTAAATGACTTATCTTCTGCACAAATTTCAAAAATTTTTGAGCATTTTTGGTCATTTATGAATTTTTTGGGCAAAAAACAGGTTTTTTCCCCAACGCGTCGCACGCCGCACGCGACCCTTTTGTTGGGGAGGTCCATTTCGGGAAATCTTAGCATTTTTGGATTTTTCATGCAAAAATACACTTTCTCAGCAATTACCAAGAAATTTCACCAAGTTTTGAGCCTCCAGAAGGTCAAAAAAGAAGCAAAAAATGACTTTCTGCCTCCTTTTTGACACACAGGAAGGAGTCTTGGGAGATTGCGATTTTGGAGGGGAAAATGACCACCCAATTCAGAAATTCCACTTGGGTTGGAAAGTAGACATCCAGAACTTTCCAACAAGCCCAATTTTTCCTCATTTGGACTCCAGGAAGTGCCTCAAAAGTTGGCTCAAAGGCGCATGACGCGTTCAGGATTGGGGCGCGACGCATCAGCACATTTTCTCAATTTTTCACCTACAGCTCAACAAAACGCAGTTTTGACTAGTTTTGACTTTTTGGAGTGGATTTTGATCCTCCTTGTTGTAAATGATGCAATTTTATGATACTTTTACACTTATTTATCTCTTCTAGAAGATTCATTCATGAGATAGGCATAAATTAAATGAATGAATTGGTTTCCTAGCTTATAGAGGCAAGTTGTTTTGACTGCCTAGATTTTAGTGCTCAGTTTGGAATTGGTTGAAACAGCTCCTAGGATAGTGAGCTCGACCCTTAGAGGCAAGGAAAGATGTTAGCTTGCCTATATTATGTACTTTCTTAGTCATTTTCATGGTTGGACTCTTGAGGGAGAAAGCTTCTATTGTATTACTCATTGTATCTCTGCATTTTGGCAAAGGAAGAAAGACCAGGGTTTTGCAGTCCCTTTTGGGATTCCTGTGGTTACATGTATTGATGGTGTGTTTCTCTTTGTACTTGTAAGTTTGTTATGCGAATCATCTTCTTACTTTTTCTTCTGCAAATTAGGCAAATGAAGTGTTAAGGTAGAATTCATGGTTGCTATGCTCTGCCTTTAAGTTTGCTTAATATCAATGTTTTCAGCTGTTTAAGGAGAATTCAAGGTGATTGCTTGCTCTCCTTAGCTCCTCACCAGTCATTCTCAATCCATATAAATCTTTCAAAGTCATCAATACAGTATCCTACCTTTCCCCAAAGAATCCCCTGCGAAAACTATGTCCAATCCCTGCACCCAAAATTGCCTTTCCTCAATTTTCCACCAAAACCCTAAAAATCCCAAATCAAACCTTTTATCAGTTTACTAGCCTAAAATCAGTGTTCTTTATTGGTTATCTCAGCCCGTTGAAGACCTTTTGCCGAGATAGACCGGAGAGAGCCCTCTCCTGCCCCGTAGGTCTAGCTACGAGGCTAAGTGGTTTGATGTTGCCTTGGAGTTTACCTTTGTCAGCCTAAGGTGAAATTTCAAGTGCTAACACCTGGCACATAAAGAACATCTGACACCTTTAAGGGATGTTTGGACTCCCTCTGAAATGTCAGTTTCCCCACACCGACTACTCTAACAACTCTGTCATCATCGAGTACTACCTCCATATTAGTGCGACTCTCTGAAAGCTTTGAGAAGTACTCACGGACTCCTGTCATGTGACATGAAGCCCCACTGTCCACATATCAGATACCCGAAGATGCTCCCCTAATCGAGGGAAAATCATGCTCCCTCTGAACCTGTGTGGCATGTGATCCTGCACTAGAGGACTCACACGCAGTGAACCCGAACTCCCGGTCAAAACGATATGCAAAGTCCTCAACCTCTGCTGAAGCTGCCATGCTCTGGTTCTTCCCCTTCTTCTTCTTCTTCTCCGGACAAACAACTGCATAGTGTCCCATGTTTTAACAATTCCAACACTTCACCTTGGAATATTCCTTCTGTGTGTTACCCTGTTTACATTTACCTTTGCCTTTGCCCCCACCATTGCTTGTGGAAGCTTGCTTCTACCCTTTGCCTCTCTTGCCTCCTGCCGACAGTGCTACATCCTCATCTTGCTCAACTGGCTTGGCTACCCCAAGATGACCTTTTTTGATCTCTGTTTGAATGCAATCATCCTAAAACCTCTCCCAAGTGGGAAGGATCTCACGTGCACAAACCCCATCAGCAAAGTTCATCCATGAATGGGGGAGGCCATTCACTGCAATCCGCACCAACTCAGTGGGTGGAATGACCTCTCCAATTGCTGCCAACTCATCTCTCACATTAGTAATATTTGTGAGATATCTAGCTGCACTATCATTACCTATCTTAATAGTCTTCAGCTTCTCCTTCAGGACTATTTTCTGGTTCTCATTGGTACTCTGGTAGAGATTAGACAATGTTGTCCACATCTCATGGGAATTTCTCTTTCCTCTCACATGAGGAATGGAATGGTCTTTGACTCCGTCTAGAATCAGTCTCTTACCCTTGTTGTTCTTTTTATTATACTCAGCCAACTAAGTAGCATCAGTAGGCACAACAACAGGGTTCTGTGCGGTATGCACCATGATGTCCCAGACTTCTGCCTCCTCAAAGATACTCTGCATTCTCTCCTTATAAATGCTGTAATTTGCATTCCCATCCAACCTATCATCCACCCTCAATCCCAATGACACCCTGCTGTGCTAAAACTAAAAAATAGCACTGTTGTAGTAAAGATAACACTGTTGTTTGTGAAAAATCAGCATGCCGGAATTTTCTGAATGAAAAATCAGCAGGCTGTAATTTTCCTTCTTGTTGTCCCAAACTGCACTTAAGCACTCAAGCTCTGATACCATGTAAAAATTTCTCATTTCCCACCCCAGTTTTCCGTTTCACCTTATTTCTCCAAAATAGTTAAATGCCCTTTTCCATATCCATACATTCAACAACTGGAAAATAATTTTTGCTGAAAACACAAATTCTGGAAATTTTACAGAATGCTTGAAAATGCAGAAATATAAAAATCAGCACATATAAACAGATATTAAACATATTTAAACACAGTGATTTTTGGTCAAGGTGACCTGGAAAAACCCCCTACAACTCTTGGGGAAAACCAGTTCGAAAGCTTCTTTTATTTCTGGAAAATGCTTTTTACAGTAAGAGAAATATTCAACAAAAATTAGCAAGCAAACTTTTACAACTTATCTCAGCCTTTTTGAAACTCCGCCTTGCTGAAACTCCACTATACAAACTTGTTGAAACTCAGCCTTGCTGAAACTTCGCCCTGCTCAAACTCCGTTATATAGACTTGCTAAAACTAATCCTTGCTGAAACTCCACCTTGCTGAAACTTCGTTGTACGGACTTGTTGAAACTCAGCCTTGTTGAAACTCTGTTGTACGAACTTGCAGCCTCCTTCTCCTCACTGTCCAGAAATCTCCCTTGCTCTCTTTCTCTCTTTCTCTCAATCTACTCATGAAAGAATTGATGACCTTTTGCCTCATTTTCCTCCTTTAATATAATCCTAAATGACTTCTGGGTAACCTCTAAATCTAATGGCTAAAGTAGATTGAGATCTAGGGTTGAGATTAAATGCTCATTTAAATCTCACATTTTATTTTTTAATTCACCCCACTTTAATAAAGACCCACTTAGTCATTTATTTCCAAAGCCACTTTTCCTTTCTAATTTTACATTGACTTTATTAAAATCACTTTAAAATTAGAATTTAGTAACTTGATCACTTAAAGTCACTTTTAAATTAGATTTAAATTTATAAAAATTATAAAGTCACTTTAGGATAAAAATTAAATTCTTTTGGACACTTTTCCCTAGGCCAAAGATCAAAGCCTTAGGGAACCACCTATCCTCTAGTACCAAATTTCAACAAAATATGGAGGATGTGGCGGATATGTAGTATGATGGAGATTGCAATCAAATCAAATGATGAGTCATCAAACAAACATATGAATATCCATGTTATATATGCTTTATGTTTTAACCTTGCTATTTAAAATAATTTTTTGCACTTTACCTTTTAGAACTTAACATTTTTGTTTGTTGTTTTTTGTGGTGTTGATTCGTAGGTACTCTTTTAGCATATTGGTCTTCAAAACAAGATTCTTCAATTTCCTACAATCATCATTTGTTTGTAAGTTGTATAATTATGCCAGAGCTGCAGAATGAGATATGGTTGTAGAATCAAATTAAATGCAAAATGGAATCAACTGCGTAACATAAAAAAAAATAAAGTATGGCTATGGAACATGAATGTGAAATGAAATGGAAATGGAATATGATAGTGAAATGGAATGAAAGTGGAGTGAGATGGAATGAAACTATAAAATAAAATGAGAATGGGGTGAGATGGAATGAGACAGTAAAATGAAATTTGCAAATTATGAACTGCAAATGAATGTAGCTTATGTCACTACTTAGTACAGAAAGGAAATGGAAAATATAGGATGTCAAGAAATCTCTTATTTTCACCCTGTATTTTCTGTATAAGTATGCCAATTAATGATTGGTTTTCATACTTATACATTTTATTATTATTATTATTATTTTTATGTTTTACTTTTTTTTTCTTTTTTTTTTTTTTTTTATGATTATATATGTATATATCATACATACATATATATATATATATATATACAGGAAAAATAAAAGCTAAGTTAGTGGAGAAGAAGAATCTTTTTTCACTAACTTCATTTCAGCGTTATCTTGGAAAATCTTGATAAAATTCTCTCTTGAAATTGGCTTCTGATATATCTTCAACCGATAACCATTCACAAGAAGAGGTACCTATTATAGGATGAAGTGCACGGTGTATGGAGAATGAAGATACCCTCAAAGGTCTTCCTGGGACCTTCGACAGACTGTAAGATTATCTGCAATTGTCACAATGTTACATTCATGTTCATAAACAATAACTAACTATGAAAGTAGGATAAATAGATTACCTCAAGCCTCCGTGTAGATTTGCTAAAGAGTGCAATGTAGCTAGGTGGAAGTCCCCTGAGCCGGCTCCAGATCAAGTCCTGCACATCGAAGAGACAAGCATAATCACAACATACAACTCTGATAACTAATACATGAATACATAAAATAACATCTAGTTACACATAACTAAGCTACTCATGCTAAAAGTTATTGGACAAACAAATTAATGAATGATAGTACCAACACGACAGAGTAAACAGTACAACTGCAGTTCTATATTAATGTTGGAAGAGTGATTACAGCCGTCTATTGCATCAGCCTTCCCTTACCCCTTTAGCTTCTCTCTCTCTCTCCCTTCTTACCAACTTCTTATGATTTGAGACAATGCTCAATAGTCAAGTATGCTATCCTTTCAAATGCTCTAACCTCTATCACCATAGCCCTAACTTTGCTTATGTATCAATTGAGTTAGGGTTGCCAAGTTCCTCCTTGAGTTCCCTAGGGTAAAAGAAATGAAGTTGCCATGCTTTTCAGCTCTTTCCCATTTTCCTTCTTCATTAGGATTATAAATCCTCCAAATAGGTCGAATTTGGATGTTCCCTTACTTTTCTTGAGTGATTTTAGGAACAAATATCTAGATATTTATGAGTCAATTCGTTCCTTTGACCCTTAGAACTTCACTAGGATTCACTAACGTTGCTCCCGGACTAGCAACTTGAGTTAGTTGGGTCACTAATGCACCCTTAGGCTTGCAGAGAAGCTTTATAAAGCAAGTTGTCAGTGCATAGCCAGTGTTAGTGTGGAAAGAAGGCATGTGATTTTGGTCTTTTCTTCAACTATCATGTCTTTCCCCTCTAAGTTGATGAGGGGGTCAATTTGTTGTATAACAGATTCCCCCTAAAGTATGAGATCAGAGGCTACAATGATGGTCGAAATACTTTACTTAATTGTAATTTTCCTTCTTTGACAAAAAGAGAGAGAAGATCGGAGCTTCGGGTGGTACGGGAAACCTGATACAACACATATATATAAAACTATTAAAATCATGTCCTGAGTCGGGCATTCCCATGCCCAGTAACTATGTCAGAGTGATTTTCTCCAAAGAGATATGATGATGTTGGTCGCTGATAAGCACAATGTGGAACTGGTGTCATAATAGAATCATCTTGATAAGCTGTCTCCAAAAAACAATATACGCAACTTGGGAGAGGAAACAAGGCTGAGTGATGCAAGCCTCTACCCAAGGTCTTAATTTTTGCTTCACCGAACAACATAGATCGATACATGTGAATATATGCATTGATGTCGAACATGCACAAAATCATCTTATTACCAATCAATAATGGAGACCGTTAACAGACGCGAGGAAGGCCACCAATAATGGTGATGGTCTCCAAGATGCACAGTAGAATCTAATGAGTGTGAAAGATGTTTTTGTCATCGAACACCCATAGAATCACTTAACCAAGAGCCAATAATGAGGACCCCTTATCAAACACAAGGAAACCTACCACTAATGTCTTCAAGTAACAAGGCACTGAATGTGTTTCTGGGTTGTCTTCCTAGATACAGTGTTGAAGTCGATAGGAAGATACATGTCGAAAGGTAGGAAATAATGTGTCCTACATTAATCGACTCGAAACGAGACAAGAATGATTTGTTTTTTGAGGAATCTTTGAGCATTGGGCCTAAACAATAGAGGACATGATGAAAGGATATTCTTGATGGGTTGATGGAGGAAACAAAAGGTTAACCCTTGAACAATAGAAGGCATGACAACGATTTTAACCATGCAGCACTAGACTCGTGAACACCAAAGAGTGTTAAGATACAGATATGCAAGAACATCGGAGTATATAAGCTAAACTCATAGGATGGTAAGATTCATATTGAGAGACCATCACAAGGAAGGTTTATATGAGGGAGTGCCATGTTCAAGGAAACGACTGCTGCCAAACCATGCTTTCTAATATAGAATATAGTTGTATTGTCCATTTTCCCCATCTGATTAGTTTAGTGAGTCCAGATGGGTAAAGTCATCAATATTTTCAATTTTTAACAGTCTGAAAAGGACTACAAAAAAAGTGAATCTATGCCCTATCTGATTAATTTAATGAGTCCAGACAGGCAAACTTGTAGATCTTTTCATGTTTTGAGAGTCTGAAAAGGATCGTAAAAAGAGTGACTATATATCTTATCTATGTAGTTTAAAGAGTCCAAACTAGAAAACTCGGTGGTCTTTTCATATTTAGAGAGTCTGAAAAGATCATTAAAAACGACTCCATGGTGGTCCCTTTGTCATAGTTGTTAACCGGGTGTGACAAAAAGTTAATAATATACCCTGTTGAGGAGGTAAATCCCCTCTGCAGACAGAGGCGATCCCTACTAGCCCAGACTGGGCCTAGCAACAATCATCAAATGCTATAGCACAAGTTCCTAATTGCAAATTAACGGACCAATGATGAAGGCCTACCTAGATTCCAACGTTATTGTTTGTAGAAGAGGTGGTGCTCCCATTCCTTTGCTCCGGCAGATCACGATCCTCACGATCTCCATGAATGGACACCTGCACATACAAGAAACAACACAAACACAAGCATAAAATCCAGCATATGCAACTGTATATCAGTCAGAAAGGATATAACTCATCATCATCATAAATAAAAACAAGAGTGGAACCATAACTAATAGTCGTTCATTAATACTTAATCAAAGAAGAATACAACCAAAGTTCTGACGCTGGATTCTCCTTTGGCGGGTAGTCAGCGGCACATGTCTCACAAAGCCTATCAGGAATAGGCACAAGCCTCTCTCTTTGGTTCTTGGACAATAATCTCCTTGCTTAGATTTGGCCTTATGGGAATCAAGAAGGCTCTTGCAGCATGAAGCTCTAGGAAACTTGACAATTCTCAATATATGGAACTAGCTTACCAAGGAAAATGGACAGGCTTTTATAGATGGAGAAAGGGGAGTTGGGATCAAGCCAATAATCATGGGATTGGCTCTATCATCAAGGAAGCTTCCATGAGAGGTGGCAAACCACTTCCTCTCTATGGAAATCCGTATCCAAACCACCCAACTCAAGATAGATAGCAGTCCAGGAATTTGTTAGGACGAAACTCCTGCCATTTGTTTGTTAAAAAACACCTTTGATTATGGTTGCCGCGGGTGTGACTCTATGACAGAGCACCAATTGGCGTGCCCTCTTTGGAGGATTTTCCCCCTTGGCGTGAGAGCTACACTATGAAACTGTGCCAATGGAAAATAGCTATTTTTAGGGTTTTTTTAGTAGGAGATGTCTTCAGGGAAAATAAAGCTCATGTTCAGGGGAACATAATGCAAGTGTTTGTAGGCCATGTCACTTCTCATAGGTCCCAAAATGAGTCCTCCAAGATGCGGGAGAGGGGTAGTAGGGACGGTGACAAATTGCTGTGTAACAGATGCCCCCTAAAGCATGAGGCCCGAGAGAGAGAGAGGGGTGAAATGCTTTACGAGAACATGTCCAACCGAAAACACTGCCGCCGAAAAACCTGTGTGGAGAAGTACAATTGATATCTCAAATACATGATATATGTGGTATGGGCGCAGCCATCCATAGCAGAGTACACAAGAATCTAGATCCAAGGTATGGATGCAACCATCCAGTGAAGATCGATAAATAGACTCAGGCATGGTCGTAGCCATCCAGTGGATGAGTCATGTAATAATCATAATAATCCACAAAATTGCAGCCTGGATCCCAACAGAAAAAATCCAGGGTCTTGCGCTCCATCTCGATCCGAACAAAGTACAAGTTCAAGCATGTGAATATAGGAGTCGAAGTCGAACATGCAAGAACATCGTCTGATTACCAGCCAATGATGAAAACTATTAACAGACGCGAGAGGTACCACCAATAATGATAATGGCCCTGAAGGTACTATAGGTACAATCTACACCGTGTGAATCAGTGAGCCAGCATCGAACACCCGTAGAATCATTCAATCAGAGGCCAATGATGAAAACCTCGCATCGAATGTGAAGAACCTTCCATTGAGGCATGCAGGCTCCAAGGCACCAGAAGGGAGTCTCTAGATCATCTTCCTGGATAATGAGCTGAAGTCGACAGGAAGTGACCTTGATCGAAGGTGGGCCATAGTGTTTCCCACATCATCGACGCGAGATAGAGGAAGATAATGTTTTTGTGAATCAATATTATATGAGTTATCAGAGGGAGGTTGATGTTTTCACAGAGGTCAACTTCTCTTGAACATATTGGCGTCACCACAGTGGACTTGGCAGTATTTGACATCAATCGATCAGAGGTCATGGTGACAAGGCGAAGAGTAGATGAGAGGTCAAATAGGATCACCCAAACCCATGGAGGCAAGTGAAAAACGAGATAAGATATCCCCACCTAGACACGAATGCAGATAAGTGTCATTTTCAAGAGCGACATACTGCCGACACGACAACGATTCTGGTTCCATTTTCCCCACCAGTTCTGGTGAGTACCCCAATTATTTTTATTAACAAGCTTGAAGGGGATAGCATATGCTTGTAAAATGTCATTTCGACGGAATCCAATGTCATCAAGTTTTAACAAGTCTGACAAAGGAAGAACTCGACGTCTTTTCATGTTTAGAGAGTTTGAAAAGATAACAGAAAAGTAAACTCCAGGGGTGTCCTTTTTCGTAAAGTTGTGTCTCTTGAGCTTGAAAAAGTATAAAACAATGCTCGAAAGAACTGCCCGACCATTTGTGATTGAGGAGTACTTTTCATGATTAGTGACTTCAACCTGAAAAAGTAAAAAAAGACCGAAATCACGTTGTTTCGTAACTGTTAACGAGCCTGAAACGACAAGGCCCAACAATCTTTTCATCTTTACACGGTCAGAAAAGAGCTTAAAGGTGAACGCCTCTTATTTATGTTTAACGAGTCAATAGGAATAACTCGGCAATCGTTTCATCTTTAAACGGTCAGAAAAGAGCTGAAAGCAGACCTCCATTTTTATTCTCTTTAACGAGTCAAAAGGGGAAAAAATACTCGGCAATATTTTCATATTTTATGAGTTAGAAAAGAGCTTAAAGGTGACTCATCCTAAAGGAACGAGTGGTATAAAGGGTAGCAACTGGTTCTGGCAATGGTGAAACTGCTCAAAACATGTAATGGTCAAGAGGCTAGCTAACAAAACCACTCTTAACTGCGGTCCCTCAGGAAAGGAAAAAAAGCAAGTGAAAGCATATGGAAGAGATGGTGGTGATGGGATGAAAACAACCAAGGCTCATCTAAAAAAATTTAGCGGATAAAGACAGCAATCACGAGATGTACATCGGGTATGGGTTCATTTTTACACAAGCTTGAACCATGGCGAACTCTGCTTGGATTCGGTTTCATGTTTACACAAGCTTGAAATGAAAAACTCTGCTTGTTATAAGTTTGCATGCCCCAGCATAATGACGCAAAATGAGGTACATGCCCCCCAAGCTTCATTGCATTCAACAATGGTGAAGGAAATGGTTGCCTTCACATAGCCTACAGGGGAATCAAATCTTCTCGTTCTTCTTACCATTGCCAGTTGATAGGGTAGCATCGCCATGAGCTTCAGAGGACGATGAGGGGTAGGCCAGATTGTGAGACCATACATCTAAGATTCTGGGAATTCCAGGACAATCATGAAGAAGATGGTCATCCTTGCACAATTTACAAGGAAACTTGACCTTCCGTGGAGGAGCAGAAGATGGCTCGACCTGAGATGTACTTGGAGCAGTAGCTGCACTTTTAACCTCTCGCTTATGAGACTTCTTCTTCTTCAAATTCTTCTTCTTCTTCTTAGCCACCTGGTTACTTGAATCTAGACTTTCACCAGGTGGAGTAGAAGATGAGGACGTAGAAACAAGCAAATAAGGGGAGACGTCCACCTTGGAATCAACATGATGTTGTTCGGGTGGAGGAACAGATTGACCAATAATTGAGACACTAGGGACCACGGAGGTTGAGAAAAACCAAATAGGCAACCCAATAGTTAACCCAGGAAGGGACAACGTTGCCATGTAAGGAGCACCAATATTTCCAAAAGGAGGAAAATGACTAGGATTCCCATCAGAGGGGCTTCCTAGGTTGGTGGACTCTGGAAAAGTTGCCATCAAAACTAAAAATCACACACGAGGCTATAAAAGAAGCAAGGCACACAATCAAACAGCCAACAAGCAAAATCTAATAGGGAATGTGATCACGGGTGATTTAATTTTAAGACACAAGGACATAACTTGATCTTTTCATCTTTAACGAGTCGAGAAAAAGACAAAAAGATGACTCTAGTTGCCTTCAAATGTTTAATGAGCCTGAAGTGACAAGTGCTCAGATGAGCCTTTTCTTTTAGGGAGTTCGAAAAGGATCAAAAGTGACTACTCTGTAGAACTAGGCAAAAGGTTTACTAGACAATCCGTAAAACTGCATATACACCTTGGCAATCGTATGAAAACCAAGGACTTTCTGTACGGTAGTCAATCTTCCCGAATGCTGTGTTCAGTGCGTTACAGGTCGTAAGGTGGTAGACATGCCTTCCTATGGATAAAATATGATAACCTAGTGGGGTCTCCCCATATACTCGACGGTACATGGGAGAAAAATTCTGTACTAGATCACTATTGAGTCACAGAAGGAGGAATCACCCAACTTTGAGTGGAAACAAAAGTGACTAGGTTTAATGATGCCGGAGCACGTCTCTAGCCTAGACCTCTAAATAGTGTGCGTTATGTTCCAATGCATTTTTAGATTCATTCAGTTCATTTTAAAGTTGATCTTGTATTATGTTTCAGTTTTCAGGCCTTACCGTATGTAATGTCTCAAAATTTCCTAAATGCAAACTATACGCCACAATATATCATTTCATTCAATGAATGCTAACTAAAGTAAGGAGAGAGTTTCCATTCACTTCCAACAATGCAAAAAATTTATCACTAAGAGAAAATATAACAAATTCTCTAATGCACTAATTTCATCAAGAAGAACTAATGCAAATCAATTCCAAAACATTTTTTATTTTTATTTTTGTGTGTTTAAAACAAGCATAAAAACATGTAAATTCAAATAAAAAAAAAACTGATCTAAATCTATGATTAATTTTTTAGAATGTAAACTATGCAATTGTAATCTATGCACAATTTACTTGAAAAGTGTGCA
>APFE030735398.1:99725-119277 GCA_000404065.3 Pinus taeda | reverse complement strand
ATAAATAGATAAATCATTAATTATCTTATTTTTCTCTAGGAATAATTAATTTATCACTAATTAGTTATTATTCTTGGTCAAGTTTGACTAAATCCCCAAGGAATACTTAAATAAATCATTATTTGTTTATTATTCCTTAACCATATTTCCTGAGATGATAAATAAATCATTTATTTATTTATTATTTCTAAATAAAAGTTTAAATACCTTTTCCCTCCAACCAAATATAATAAAATATTCCAAATGGTTAATTCTACAATTTGGTTAATAATATTTTATTATTTCCCATTATTCAAGAATAACCTAATATTTTGTTATAAATAGAAGGGTTTTACATTACTTCTTCACTTTTTGATCATTTTCATTGTTGCACTCACTGTTGTAGCTCTGATTATTATTATTGTCGCAAACCATTTTTCTTTTCCATTTGAGTTCTGATTAAGCTCAAACATTTTGTTTGCTAGGTTTTACACATTATAGAGGAGAGAGACTCTACAAAAGCTGAAGACATTGAGGATAGCCAAGAACCCACCCCATAGAGGGGGACTGGTAACATTATTTGTTCCCTTCACAAGTCTCATTTAATAAAATATATTCTTTATATATATGGTTCCCATTGGATTATTGGAGCTATTTGTGCTTATTTTCTTATTCCATTTTGTTGTTTAACTAGTTCTATTGCATAGATCAAGGCTTTGGTAGGTTTTATTTCTATCATTTGTTGTAGATCCACACTGTTTAACAACCATTTTTACTGTTAAGGTTGTTTGTCATCCACAACCTTAAGTGATTTCTTTTCATACACCTTCAAGAAAAATACTTATTAACAAATTGGTGTGCCTCTTGCAGTGCTCATGACACACATGTCTCCTTCAAATGATCCATTCAGTTTTGCAGAGCCCTTTTCTATTCAGCAGGGCTTCTTTGGTTGTTATATCCTCCCTCCCACCCATTTTTTGAGGGAAGGGCCATTATATCTCATGTAATTATATGTTATTGTATTCAGCCTTGGCTCATGTTTTTCCAGGCACATTATGTATATGGGACACATTGTATTATTTTCTCGCTCATTTATGCCAGCATGTCATGTACCATTCAACATGCACTTTATTGCTCATCTTTATTTTCCTCGACGCATTATTATTTTTGCACTAAGTTATCTCAATGGGTATAGGTATGCCTCCCTCGCCTCATTGAGATATGGTACCACAACATAGAAGGAGACTTATATTGGTCTCGCCCCCTCTGTCACTATACTTGTTGCTTTAGCTCCATTGGTCTCTCTCTCTCTCTCTATGACTCCACTTCATTGTCTAGTGATTGTGTTCTTACAATGTACTTCGGTTGTACATTTTTCTCCTAACGCTCATATGTTGGGGGCATATATGTTATCACCAAAAATTGATCATCTAGCCAAATTTACTAGATGGATCAAAGTACACCATGTAGGGCCAATTTTACGTTAGTAAAATTGCTTTCAGTCTGAGAAATTACTTAATAAACCACATTTGTTAAGTCATTTATAAGTAAACCCATGAAGAATATTAAATAAATCACTATTTATTTAATTATCTTCTAGGAATAATTAATTAAACCATTGTTTAACTAATCATTCCTTGTCATATTTGACCCAGTTATGAGAAATAAATAGATAAATCATTAATTATCTTATTTTTCTCTAGGAATAATTAATTTATCACTAATTAGTTATTATTCTTGGTCAAGTTTGACTAAATCCCCAAGGAATACTTAAATAAATCATTATTTGTTTATTATTCCTTAATCATATTTCTTGAGATGATAAATAAATCATTTATTTATTTATTATTTCTAAATAAAAGTTTAAATACCTTTTCCCTCCAACCAAATATAATAAATATTCCAAATGGTTAATTCTAGAATTTGGTTAATAATATTTTATTATTTCCCATTATTCAAGAATAACCTAATATTTTGTTATAAATAGAAGTGTTTTACATTCATTCTTCACTTTTGATCATTTTCATTGTTACACTCACTATTGTAGCTCTAATTATTATCATTGTCGCACACATTTTTTCTTTTCAATTTGAGTTCTCATTGAGCTCAAACAATTTGTTTGCGGGTTTTACACATTATGGAGGAGAGAGACTCTACAAAATCTGAAAACTTTGAGGATAGCCAAGAACCCATCCCATAGAGGAGGAATGGTAACATTAATGGTTCCCTTCATAGGTGTTGTTTAATAAAATATATTCTTCATATATGTGGTTTCCATGGGATTATTGGAGTTATTTGCACTTATCTTCTTAATTTTTCTATTTAACTAGTTTTGCTACATAGGTCAAGGGTTTGATAAGTTTTGCTTCTATCATTTGTTGCAGATCGACGCTGTTTAACAACCATTTTTATTATTAGGGTTGTTTGTCATCCACAACGTTAAAGTGATTTCTTTTTGTACACCTTTGAGAATAATAGTTATTAATAATGACCTGCAAAAGGCCATGGCTTCCAAGAAGTCCTCATCAGATGGGAGAACAATGCTCTAGAAGGGATCAAAGGATCCAACAGAAATATCAGACTCCAATGCCCCTAGTAAATGATGCAGTACATCACTTACTAGATCATTAGTACATGTGGGCATGGAACAACTTTCCACATAATTAATTTGTGGCAAGGGAGATACGACTTTCATATAAGGATCATTTAGAGAATATTGTTGATTGGGAGTCAAATTAGTAATAATGAATGAAAGTTGGTCAATGGACACGATTCTTCCTTCATGAGGGAAACACATCACATGAAAGAGCGAAGAGACAAGAGCTCCCATGACATAATCATAGTCACTCCCAAGGAGTAAATTAAAATCCAAAGGGCCTTGGACTACCAACACATCACTATAGATAGTCTTTCCTCCCAAAGTAATAGGAAACCGAGGAAGGGTCCCTAACAATTGACTAGTTCCTTTGTTAAAAGCCAATAGATTTTGGGTAACGGGCACAAGCTACGGAAAACCTAAAGCTTTCCAAGTAGTTGCAGACACAATACTAACAGATGCACCTTCGTCTATGATTTTTCTAGTTATGGGTGCATTATAAGGTTGTACTATGATCTAGAAGGGCATGTAAGGAGGAAGACGATATCCTTCTAGTCGACTCCAATCAAAGGAAGTGACCATACTACTTAGAGAGGGTGTCATGAGAATGAGAGAGCTGCCTCGTTGTGCTATGGGAATGGGAGAACTAATCCCCTCTCATTCCCTCCCTCTGCTATGGGAATGGGATAACTATCCCCCTGAACCATTAGAACTAAGGGATTTACCCCCTAAACATTGGAATCTTAAGAAACAAGAAGAGCCTTAGCGGTATGAGATTCACTCTCTACAGAAAGGTATGATCAAATGAAGGTGGATTTGAGTCAGCTATTTTCTTAACTGATGGTTGGTCACGAAAGGGCTAATGGGATTCATGTTCAGAGAGAGAGTGGGATTGACTAGAGATGGATTCTGATCAATCAGTTCATGAACTAGTGAAGGATTGGGAGAAGGATTGTGATAACCAATTGAAGACGAGATTGAGAAGCTATAAGGTTTTCCAAAACTTTTGAGGCTTCATCCAAATAAGGACAAAGGTGAATAAGATGATTTCCTTCTCAAAAATTACAGGGAAATTTTACTTTACCTTTTTCCCGTGGACCTTACTATCACTAATTGAAGTTTTGTCACCAACATGATCTCTAGAGTTGACGAAAAAGGCTGATGTGAGCCCGTGGAATACAATTCTAATGCCTGTGGAATACTAGGGAAATCTCTAAAAATGTGATCACTCTTACATAAATTGCAAGGGAATCTAACTTTACAGGGCTGATTGGAAGGTTCCTCCATACTAATTTCATCCATAGAAATTATTGCTTGGTTTCCTCCCTACTTATTTTGATTCTTCTTCTTCTTCTTAGCTTCTTGGTTACTAGAATCAGTACTTTCACTAGGTGAGGAGGAAGAAAGGGTTGAAGAAATAAAAAGTGAAGAAGGAAAAGGGTCAACTTTAGGATCAACTTGAGGTTGATATTGTTCAGGTGGAGGAGAACTTTGTTGAGGAGCAGTTTGGACATTCAGAACCATAAGGGTCGAAAACAACCAAACTAAAAAACCAATGTTAAATCTAGTAAGGGACAACGTTTCCATATAAGGATCACCAATATTTCCAAAAGACTAAAAAGGACCATGATTCCCGTCAGAGGGGTTTCCTTGAATGGTATACTTGTTATATAGTAATTTTTCACTCTCCTGTAACTCCCCATTCCTAATCTTGGAGAACTATAGTAGTGACTATTATGTTCTACTTTCACCATGAAACCTATGCTCTTGCATCCCTTGAAGTTTGAAGATATGAGTCCCCACTCCCTTCACAACATTTCTAGAGAATCCTTCTTAAAACCTAGTTTTTGAGATCAATGCTCTTTCCCAGTGTCTCACCTATGCTGATTGCAGAGTTTTACATTGTGACCCACGTTGATTGGCAATACTGTTAGCCCAATAGCCACACCGGTCTACTTCTGGACTATTTTTATAAAATGAAATAGAGTTTCATGTTTAGAAGCTTCTAGTGGCAATGTGCTGGATGTTCGTTTGGTTAGATAAGGGTTGAGAACTCCATATAAGGTTATTTCCCCCTTAAAAGTGGACCTTCCCAGATAATACCTTCTTCCCTCTTGAGTGGATCTCATTCTTATCCTCCTCTCCCTATATAAACCACTTCCTCTTACCCTTTTTGGTTACAATACAACACATAGTAAAAGTGGCGGAGAGATAGAACCAACTACAAAATTTTGAAATCTTTAGCTTTTGATAGAAGAGATTAGTCTTAGAGGACAAAAGACTAGTCTTTGGTAGCTAAAGCATGAGGAAAAAGAGTTAGAGCTTGGAAGCCATTTCATGTCAAGATAGAGGAGGAAAAGAGTGTTGAAAAGGTGTGTAGTGGGACTTGGAGACCGCAAAGGAGATCTCCAACATCAAGGCTTCGGTTGCATTTCTATTTGAAGTTTATTTTAATACAACTACTGGTTTATTTCCTATATTCGGTGTAATATTACATTTGATAGCTTAGAACTCCTTGACCTTTTAAGTAGATTGGATTCAATTTTATGCTATCACATTTGTTGTTGTTTCTTGCATGTTTTTTTTGGGTACTTGAATGGAAGGAACAAAAGGAAGATGGAGTAAGGAAGCAAGATCACCATCAAGTGGATTAGTGTTATAAGAGTAGCCCTCTTATTCGATTCTAATCTGAGGAAATTTACATTATATTGTCTTGTTTGTGGTTATACCTTCTCCCTTGGGCTAGATGGATTGTCTCTCTCTGCAGAGAGAATCTTCCTACACCACAAATTGGTGAGTCCACTGGCGAAATACATCTCCTTTTCATCACTCTGTTTTTTCTACTTGTGTGCCTAGTTTGTTTATTATGGTCTTTTGGATATGTATTGACCTGTTTGAAGGCATATAGACACTAGCCCACCCTCTGATGTGCTAAGCCTGGCCCTGTGTGAAGGTATTTTTTATTTTTTCTTTGAATCTCTCGATCAACGCTAGTTTCAAGCAAACAGTCATACCAATCCCCTTTTCAGCGCTAGTTTTAGACAAACAGTTGCACCGATCGGTACCAGTTTTAGCCTGACAATCGTTCCAGACCCCTTTTTAGCACTCGCTTTAGCCAAAAAGTCATGTCATTTTCTGAGTTAAGAAAAATCAGAGTTTCTCCCATTCCAATGCTAGTGTATGTTGACCCTCAGACTCCCTTCTTCCACTCAGAAGTGACTAGGATGCTTTGTTTGATGGGTTTGATTGATTGATTGGCTTGAAGTTTCATTTCTTGATTTTTTGAGTTTTTTGGATGGTTTCTATGACCCTAGGGCATCTAGTTCAATTACCATTCATTTGTTTGTTTACTCATTGTGTCAAGTTTTAGATTTTTTGCTTCATTTAATCCATCTTTTAGTCACACCATCTTCATTGATTCATTTTCAATTGAATGAGTGAAAGCATCTCATTTGTTCTCTTATTTCGAGTGTCTATTTTCTCTTTCCAAGCATAGATTACATTTCTTAGTTTGTTGATTGAAGGATTTATGTGTTTGGTTTGTTTGATTCAGGGAAGAAGTTGCTTTTAGTTTCATTTATCATGCTTTGTATTTGATCAATGCTTATTTGTTCAAAATTGTGAAAATTTTCATTAAAGTGCTTTATGTGGAAGATTCATTTTTGCATTTTATGAAAAGAAGAACATCATTCTAGTTTACTTAAGCATATATGTTGCATTAGTAGCATTATTAAGAAGCTAGAATTGCATCATCATAGGCATGAGAAATGAAATATTTTTTTTTTTTTTTTTAAAGGAAGATTAAGTGCATTAGGACATGTATTAGTAAAATATTTCATTCTTTGGTTGTTGCATTGATTGTGTGTTTTCTATCTCTCAATTAATGTAAACTTTCATCGAAGACAAAGATTTTGTTTCTATGATATAGCTTCATATAGAAGTTTTCAGATGAAGGCAGTAGGGCCTTGAAATGAAACCTAATTCAAGATAAACCATTAAAATTTATTGACTTAACCTAAGGAAGAATTGAAAATTAATGCTCACATTTAGTTTTCTATGCTAGAGATGTGTTCTGACGTCTTTAAACCTAGCCACTATTGTTTGCAACAATCTTCCATTAGAAAGAAATAACATGGAATTATGCTCCCCGTACCATGGTGTATATAAAGGGAGACCCCTATAGGTTGTAATCCTTTATCCATAGGAATATGAGTTTTCTGCCTTGTAAACGTGATACACCGAACACAACATTTAGAGAGATTGCCTCCTTGTACTTTTCAGTTTTCCAGGAGGTATTCTACAGTTCATGGTTACTTGGTAATCCTTTATACCTAGAGAACCCTGAGTAGTCATTTTTGATCTTTACTGACTCTTTAATTTTGAAAAGATCATCGAGCACTTGTCCTTTCAAGCTTGTTAAATCTGAAAGCGACTAGAGTCACCTTTTTTCCTTTTCTCAACTCTTAAAACATGAAAAGGAAAAGTTTTGTTTCAATGTCTTAAAATTAACTTCCCACAAAATATTATTGGTTAAAGTTATCTTCCTGATTAAGGTTATCTTCCTTTGTGATTCTTTAGGGTTGATTCCAATGGCAACATGTTGGGTACGGGATCCCCCAAGGGCAGTTTTGGGGCTAAAAGCCCATATTTTGGTAAAATTTTGTAATCCAAATGTAAAGACTCCACATTTTGTGGTCACAAAGTGCATAGATGTTAAAGAGTCATAGGGTTGTCCGCCCTTATTTTGGAAATGTAATGTCGGCTGTAGAAGATCTACCGATGGTCCGCAGACCATGGGATTGTATAAATAGAGCTAAGCTCTAAGTAGTTAGAGCATGGAATTATGGAATAAGGGAATCAAGAAAGATATGATGTATGAGAGATAGCTCTAAGTAGAAGTCTAAGTTTTGGGTCATAACATAGGTAGAGGCTCTGTAGCTGAGTGCGTAGAGGCTTAGAACTCCGCAGCTGAGTGTGCGGACCCCTGCCACTGAGTGTGCAAGGCAGGTTGAGTCTATAATTGTTTGAAACTATCAATAAAGAGAAGTATTCTACAATTTCCACATCTTTATTTCTTGTTTATGCATCTGTTATATAGGGTATAAATTTCACTTATAATGCTTATATGATGCGCGAATATATGTAATTGTGTTGGATAAGTGACTACAAGTAGGAACATCTGTTTATGCGAAGCTAACTAAAATATGATAATAAAACACTTAGCCTACTTAGGAAGATATCGCAGTTCGCTACCCTAGCAGCGGGAAAGGAATTCAGCCCCTGATTAAGGCTGCGCAGAAGATGATTGTACCCTTTCGCGAAGGTACTGAAAGGTGGAACAGAGGGTTAAGTAACTTGTACGAAGGCAGGTATAGTTAGACTAAAACGACATTAGATCCATCTCAAGGGTGCAAAAACGTGGTTCCAGCATCCCCCCATACTGCTTCGGGTGATATTTTAGCCCGCGCTCCATGGGCTGATGCCAAAAGGGCAAGTAGTGACGCTAAACTTGGGTCATGCTCCCACAAGCCAACAAATGGTTCTATTATCGGGACCAGAATCTGCATAGAGATGTGTGATGTCATATCACTGGAATTCAACTAAGAAAGAAATCAAAGGCTGGTTGGACAGAAGCATTCACGATTTTGTGGCACAAGAAAAAAAAACCCATGACTATCAAAAGAACACTGGTTGGACTAATACTTGTATACAAAGATCCATGAAATATTTTTTGCCTCTTTCCCTACTGAGCTATATGAGTGGATTGCAAATCTAGAGATAGCCAAGGGAGGTGGAAACTTGACGCTCCTATTGTGTGGACCCCAGAGCTAGTGCAAAGGTTGGAAGCATCAGGGGATAAGATCACGCGCGCTATCAATCATTGGCTCAATCACATCATAGGAGGGTTTGTTACTGAATTCACTATCGATACCTCAGTTAGCTATAGCGAGGTAGAGTGACGATTTTTCAAAGGACCGCGAGGTAAGGACGTAAAATATTTGAATACTTGGATTAAAATGTTGTTGTGTGAAAAACAAGTTATGCAACTACCTTGATGTTTGGGACTACGTGAAGCAGAAAAAGTTATAGAAACAAAGGAAATAAGGGTCTGGAGTATAGCCCCATGATTTCACCTACGCGAGGGGATGAAGAAGGGATAGCCAAGCTCTCTCTGCGAAGTGCTATTCAGTCGATAAAACAAGGGTTTCCATGAATATCACCTCCACCCACACCACCTTCATCTTCATTGGCATCACCTCCAACTTCACCCGTACCACCTCCACCACCACCATGATTCAGTATGGAAAACATAGTGAAGTTGCCTTTGTTCAAAGGTTTGAGAAATGAGGATCCAGACCAATTCTGGTTCATTGTAAGGGTTGTATGGGAAGCTCAAGGTGTTACAGATGAGCATATAAAGAAATAAACATTGGTTAGCACTCTGCAAGATCACGTGCGGACCTGGTATATTAAGTAATCCAACGATAACCTGAATGCGAGAGTAGCAGACATCCAAGTAGCACTAAATATGGAATTTAGCATGCCTAAGTCCAAGTCACAGCCAATTGTGGGATTCAAAGAAATCACGATGCTACCAGGTGAGACACCGTGGGAATTAGATCAAAGATTGAAGTGTCGAATTCGTGAAGCCAATATGAATTTGATAGATAGACAACATCGCGAGTGGTTTGTGGCTTTGCTGCTACCCCACTTAAGGAGCGCGCTATCGCAATAGAAGCTAACAACTCAAGTAGAGGACTTGGAGATTGCCATGAGACTACATGAGACTCTGATGCAAGATCTTAATCCAAGAGTTTAACAAATCCACGTGCAGCTGGAGAATCTGTGCCTTGAAATGAAAAGTCTGAAGTAGGATAGGATAGTTCAACCAGAGGTACATGAGGAGGTATGGTGTTTGAAATGCAAGAGTCATGGTCATGAAAAAGACCATTACCCGGTCTTTACAAATTACCTTACAAGAGGAGGACTGATGCCTTCAAGGCCAGAAGCTCAAGCATGACCTAGCGCGACGTCTGCTTTATGGTGCGATATCTATCAGGTAGTTGGAAAACATGCCAGGGATAACTATCACTTGCTACAGAAGTATGTGCAAATTCGGCAATAGTTGTTTTGCAAATTTTGCAGATCGATAGGACATGATGAGTGTAGCTGTAGGAGCTATGAATTGATGATGGATAAAACTCCCACCTATAGGGTTCAGGTTGGAATGCGGCCCCTTAACCAGAATGCAAGGATGGCATGGACAAGATTTTAGGGGCATAGATGAGGCTGAGGTGGAGGATATGTGAAAAAGGGGTGCTACTGCCTCCCCCAACTCAAAACCTATAGATGATGAGGCCTGAGCCACACGAGGAAGACCTGAACAGGAATATAGTGCTCTAGAGTGGAATTGTGATGGGGGATGACAAGGGGAAATAATCAGAAGCTAGTAGATGTGTTCGTAAAGCCCCGTCGAAAGAGGCCAAGTTCGATTTGGAGCACGCTCATGAAGAATTCATGGAAGCTAAGAAGAGCTTCACTGAGGCCACAACTTCAGGAAGCAAGGATTAGCCTAAGCCAGAGATGGACCCCTCTATGCTCACAACTTTCTTGGAAACCTATATGAAGCTACTGCATGAGAGTAAGGCTATGAAAGGGTTACAGGAACTTATCGATACATGTGTTTGGACCGTGCTAGGTGAACCGCACATAGTCTACAAGATCGAAAAGCATAAGACAAGGACGAGGCATGAAATGAAACTCACCATGTAGATCGGAGAATACAAAATGGATCAAGTCATTCTGGATTTGGGGTCAGATGCGAATGTTATATCGAAGTGAACATGGGAGCGAATGGGAAGACCTACGCTGCAATGGTATCCAATTCAGCTAAGGATGGCGAATTAGCATAAAATCATCCCCATGGGGTGGATGCAGGGAGTGACCATGGATATTGAGGGAGCGAGCGCGCTGGAAGATTTCGAAGTAATAGAAATTGTTGATGATAACAATCCCTACAATGTGCTCTTGGGAATTGACCAGGCTATTGACATGAATGGGGTAATTAATCTGAAGAAGTGAAAGATGATCTTTGAGAAGAAATCACTGCGCGTAATAATACCCTTGGATCTTGCTGAAGGATCGCTCTATACAAAACTTGTCCATGATTATGAGAGTTACGATGATATGGATTGCATCTATGAGATAGCAACATGATACCAAGACTGACTGAATCCCACCACGGATGGACAGATCACATGGGATCGTGAGAGTTTCTGCACTTTGGACTCCAACGAAGAAATAGAATGTTGGCAGAATAGGTTACACGAAGTAACTACGCTGAATTGTGACATGATGACCTGGTCACTGTGTTGTGTGTCATCACAAGAAATAAATCTGCCTATTTATGATGGCCTAAATGAGGTAGATAGAGAGGTACACACAAGGGAAGTTTCGATGATTGGCATGAATGTAGGAAAATGATGCAAACACGATTTGGGAAGCCTAAGATGCGACTGACAGACAAGTACGATGGGTAGAATGATCCGCACGCGCATCTGGCCTATGAAGAAAAGCCCCAACCTAAGCAAGTTCACTTGTACTCCACGCTAAATTACTTGGTCAATAAGCCTGTGTTGGGGAGGTGAATTTGTAGATGGCTCTTATTGTTCCAAGAATACTATTTTGAAGTTGTTGTAAAGCTTGAATGATTGAACGTGGGATCTGACCACCTTTTGCACATTAAGACATGGGAGGAGCCCATTAATTTGGAAGAAGGATTACATGACACATAGCTCTTTGCTGTGTGTGTCGAGGATAGACATTTTGAGGATATAATACACATCCTCACAATTGGAAGTTCACTGGAAGGATACTCTGTCCAACAAAATAAGGAATTAGTGGTGCATGCGACAAATTTCTCTGTCATTGCTAGGCATATATACAATATGGGGACTGATGAGATACTATGAAGGTATGTACCTAAGTTTGAATGAAGCAACATCCTCATGGATGCTCATGGGGGTGCTGTGGGAGGACATTATGCAGGGAGAGAAATTGTGTAGAATATTCTACGTGTAGGGTTGTGGTGGCCAACCCTTCATCAGGATTCAAAAGCATATTGCAAGGCATGTCATGTATGTCAAAGAACAGGAAGGCCATCACGAAGGGATGAAATGCCTTTGAATCCATGAATGACTAGCAGCCTTTTGAAAAGTGGATAATAGATTTTGTAGGACCTATTCAGTCCCAAGGAAAGACAGGCGCAAGGTACATTATCACTGCGAAAAAGTACTTGACTCGTTGGGAAGAAGCACAACTGGTGAAGGATTGCACTGGTGCGATGGGTGCAAAGTTTCTATTTGAGCATGTACTGACATGATTTGGATGTCCAAAGATATTGATGAGTGATCAAGGTATGCACTTCCTGAATGAGATGATCAACGCACTAACAAAGGAATTTAAGGTGTATCACCAAAAGTGCACACCTTATCACCCACAAGCTAACGGGACAGTGGATGTGTTCAACAAAGTATTGGAGACCGCGTTGAACAAGGAATGAAATGCTCAGTGAAGTGATTGGGACCTGCGTATACCTGCAATATTATGGGCTTATCAGATGACATGCAAGAAGTTAATAGGATAGACACCCTTTAGGCTGGTATACAGGGTTTAGGTGGTGATTCCTATGGAATACATCATACCTAGTGTGTGCATAGAAGCACTCACAGGTATGATGGATTGTGGAGCCCTAGAAGAGAGGCTCGCATAGTTGGATGAGCTCGAAGAAGAGAGATTTTTGGTTGGATTTCATCAACAGGTCAAAAAACAACGCGAAAAGGCATGGCACGACTGACATATTAAGTTGCGCACCTTTAAGGTGAATGAATTGGTGCTATTGTATGATAGCAAGTTTGATAAATTCCCCAAAAAATTCAGGATGACCTGGTTAGGGACGTATATTATTAAGGAGATTACCGATGGTGGTGTGATCCAGTTGGTTAAGTTGAATGGAGATCCCTTCCCAGGAAAGGTGAATGGTAGTCAATTGAAGCTATACACAGGTGGCCCAATCATTTGACTAGCTGACAGAAGCATAGTCTTAGCTCTCCAAGCATCTGAAAGGAGGCGCGGGACTATAAACTACATTGCCCAGTTCGGAGAGTTGCGCGATGCAACAAAGTGTCACAGGGTCTGCGACAATGTGAAGGTAGATACGCTAGCATGTAGGACCACTGGAAAGTGACTGTTAAAGTCACTATTCATAATTTGATGGTCGGTTTGAGGTCATAGTGACAGCCGAAGAAGCCTCACAGGAAATTGTGGTAATAGAAGCGCCAAAGATCGCCAGAATAATAGTTGAGGTACTTAAATCACCCAGAACACCGAGACCTAAGAAGGATAAGTAGGCTATGATCTCGATGTTCATATCACCACGAATCCCACAGAGGACCAAGCTCACCTTGTAACAAAAGGAGAAGGAAATTAATTTGGAGGTCAACGAGGAGGAATCTGAAGAAATCGTGGTGGATGAGGAGGATGAGGAAATGGAAGTTGAAACCCATGGCGCGGACCCTATTACTCAGTTACCCGAATATGTTCCTTCGCGCAAGGGTAAAGCCAAGGTTTCGAAGGAAATAGATGAGAGCAAGAGCTCCCTGCAAACCCTGTTGCTCCCAGATGATATTATTTTTGAGGGACTGCACTTAGGGTGGGTTCCTGTCCTAAAGTTTGAAGATTTGGACCTCGTGGATCATGAGAAATTCCCGCATTTAACGACTGAGTAGCTAATGCATTAGTGGATTGATGCGACAGCTAGAATGATTGAATTGGAGTCATGCAAATAGCTTAGGGGTGTAGAGAAAGCTGGGTTGCTAAACCTTCTCTGGGTGCTGCATTACTACCACAACCCAATTACTGTCTTCATCATGAGGTAACTACTTTGCTTGGTGCATGATGGGTGTTTCTGGCTGGAGGAGCCCATTCCCATCATAGACCACTTAATTCATCTAATCACACGACTGCCTTACTTAGGGGAGGATCCAACCAATGGCGAGTTTGCCCTCGTGGAAGCGATGAAGACGAAGTTCAAGTTGGAGAAGAAGAAGCGAGGATATGCCATCTCCAACAATAACAACCCCACAGTCAAGTTTGTGACACAAATACTATCAGGGAAAGTCATGCGAAAGTGCCATGTAGATGAGGTGCCCATGCTTGTGATTGCATTAGTGGCCCAATGTGCAGAAGGAGTCTAGTTCAACTGGGTGAACTATTTATGCGGCAAGTTCCTTGAAACCTTTCGTGAGGCACAGGAGCAGTGCAAATTGTTTCACTATGCATGGCTCCTGTTGTCGATCATACTAGTGGCATGGGAGCTGCCTAAAGATAGCCAATTCCCCTCGGTTGCACTAGACCTTCCAGAGTCAGCGAAGTATGCTTTGTTGTGGGTGACCAAGGACATGCAGTACATAAAAGAAACTAAGATCTTTTGGGTATTAATGGGGATGAATATCCAGATGGGGATAAATCACAAGCCACGGTTGTCGCCCACACTATACACTAGTTTGAAGAGCTTTGCAGAGTTCAAAGTAGATTTCCACCATGTTTTCATAAAGGCACGGAAGGACTCTACGAAGACATGGCATAACCTACTGTACTTGGCGACTGATGATGTAACTTTCATAGTCCTTAAGTCCTGGCCATCGGAATAGGACACTCTAGCAGGCTCTGCAGTGGAAACAGATAAGTCCACCATGTAGCATAAAAAGGAAGAGACAAATCTCCAAATGGCGCAGTGTTGGGTTGTGTTATATTCTTTCCACATAGTTAACAGGGGGTTTGAGGGGTACCCGTAACCCCACTTTATGGGGTCTGGGGCAGCGCCCCAGAAAATTTTGGTTTTGGACCCTATGTTAGGTTGGGCGGACCCACCTATGGTTTTGTGCATGATTTTCGCACATGTTTTTTGGACGCGATGGTTTTCGGTCCATGGTATTGGATCAATGGTTTTTTTGGTCCATGGTATTGGACGTGATGGTTTTTCGGTCCATGGTATTGGATGCTTCAGCATGTATAAATATGTATTGTAACATTGAAAGGAATATAATGAAAAATCAAGCTGGTAGTCTCGGTTTGGAGATCTAGTGGGAAATCTCTGTGTATATGTGTTTTATGTGTTATGCTCTCGCATTTTTATTTTTCCTGTGATTTAGAATTCGTATGCAGGTAATTTCTGTACGGGGTTAAAACCTACAATGAGCTTGCTATTGACCAAGATGACATCTATTTCTTGATAGTTTTTTCATGCAGAGGAGCATTGGAAAACTTAAATGGTTGCAGGCATGATCCCCAATCCACTTTCGAGCTGGTTCGAGGTTATTGTATCCCTAAGAAAAGACTTGTGAGCGACAGTGTCCCTATAGAGTGAAACAGATCCAGGTCTATGAGGGCCATTTTATGGATGATTGTGCGCTTGGCGGGGTTGAAAAGTCCCCATGTCATGAAAAAGGCCCAACTATTTCTTTCCATTGACTGTGTCCAGCTACATATCTTCAAATGGTGCAAGGTGGTGCTTTTTCAGTTTAAGGTAGAGTTGACTGCATGTAAGATCCAGACCCAACAGAGTTTTCGGTACGGTACTCTCATTGTATCCTTCATATTGAAAGGGTGCCAGTTATGTGACCACGAATGAGGTTAGGTCCCATCGATCCAAGAGAACCTAGGTATAGGTGATGGTCATCACTCAATCCTCACACAAGAGGAGGACCCATCTAGAATTTTTTTGAAGAGGATTTCTTCGAATGGCTCAGTGGTCAGATTGTGATGATATATGATTATGCCTACGGGGGCATGGAATTCACAAGTGATCCTCAATTGATTTTTCTACCTGCTACAAACTAGTGGCCTCAAGGTAAGAAGGTTTATGTGAGAGTACTTCAAGTATTTTTATGATTTTTAATGTTTATGTTATGTTTTTGTTGATTTTATGGGTGAACAAGTACTAACCTGAAGATTTTTGCTTGACACAGATGTGGCACCGGTGCGACCTGTAAGTGAACCTCACCAAGTGAGGCAAGGGGGCCAACTAATCGAGGGTGGGGGTGACGCTGAGAGTCTTCATGAGGTTCTGAGGAACCTGGAGTGCTTGAGCATGGGTGTGCCCCCCTTCCTATGAGGGAGATTCCTGCTCACATTCATCGACCAATAGTTGGTGTGCATGAGCGGTTTCTAGTTCCTCTTCGGAGGACAAATAGAGTTGTATTGTCTTTTCATGAGAAGTAGTCTCTATTAGCAAGTGCATGGTATAGCCAATGGGTGTTTATAGCTAGGCTTAGTAGCCATTTTGTACTTAAAACACACAAGTTTTGGGAAATTGTCTGATGTAAAAGACTAGAATTTGATATATATATATATATATATATAATATAATATATATATATATATGGTATTATGGTGTAAATGTCTTTTAAGTGTTTTTGTAAATTTTTAACAGTATAAATTTTTACTTTCATACATGGATCTATAATAAATGAGATAGATGCCAATATAACAGATAGTTTGCCAATGAATCAGTAACTGTATTAAATTCTCGAGGAATGTGTTCATATGTAATAAACTCAAATTGGCGTTCCAAGAGTCGTACCCTTAAATAATGATGCAACAAGATTGGATTACGAATGTGATAATTATTTGCCAATTGCATAACCACAAGCTGAGAGTGTAACCTGACAACGAGATTGGAGATGTCTCTTGATGACACTTTAGTTAGAATTGAAATTACGGACATGTACTCATCAATATTGTTGGTGGCAGTGCCAAGAAAGACTCCCCCAGAACAAAGCAGCTCCGACTCAGGTGTGTAAATGACCCAAGCAACTAATGCAATGTGCCATGTGTGACAACTGGCACCATCTGCGTATCCTACGTATACTAAGGGTAATGAAGATATCTACACGATGAGAAATATGTATGAGACAAATACTTCAAGAAATACCAAAAAATCCAGTCACATTAAAAAGAAGAAAAACTTATAAATACATAAAATTACAAAGCACATGCCTAGTGTAGTACTAGGCATAATACTTTTTTAGATAGAGCCTGTTTCAGGGCTCAATGAGTGGGACTCCTTCCAAGTCCTGAAGTTCATATGCCCCTTTTTAGAGGGCTTTCGTGACAACATATGGACCGATCCATAAGGGTTGAAGCATCCCTGCCCCCTAGAGGTCATGTTTTTTATAGTAGAGTAAAACAAGATCTCCCTCTTGGTAAGAACAAGGCTTGACCGTTTTGTCATACTCGGCTTTGACCCAGAACTTGTGGGCTTCAAGTGCTAATTCGGTGTCTCGACAAGTTTCATCTAGTTGATTTAGGTATAGCAGGTGCTCTTCTTCGGTAGTGGTGTCGGGCAAGAGTTCAACAATGATTTGTAAGGAAGGAATCTTACACTCGATTGCTAAAACTGTTTCCAGACCATAATTGAGCTGAAAAGGTGTGAAGCTTGTAGCAGTTGTTACTAAAGTTTGGTATGCCCATAGTGCAGGATATAACATTCAATGCCAGTGGGTTTTGTGATTCCCTACTAACCTACGAATCATGGTATTTAAGACACCATTAACAACTTCTACTTGGCCATTAGCTTGGGGGTAGTAGGAGGATGATTGATCTTGGTGAAAGTCAAGCAACGATGTTAAGTCAGACATCATATGATTATGAAAATGAGACCCATGGTCTATAACAATCGTGCGGGGCACACTGAAGCAATAGATGAGCTGATTGAATAGGAATAGTGTGTAGTTTCTCCATTGGCCTGGAAAGTGGGAAGGGCTTCATCCCATTTCATGAAATAGTCCATAGCTACGATAATGTAGTTGTGTCTCGCAGAGGAAGTGGGGTTGCAAGTTACATTATCCCCCATTTTGAAAAGGGGCTGACGAAGATAACTGGGTGTAGTAGGGCTGAAGGAGTGTGCATTTTCTTTGTAAACACTTGACAACGATGGCACTATCGAATAGCCTTGATATAATATTTGATCATGGTTGGCCAGTAGTAGCCTGTGGGTAAATTTTTTTGAGCAATAGATATGCCAGAAACACGAACATCACATGCCCCAGCATGGAAGTCATTTAAAATGTGTTCTACCTCTTCACGAGTGAGGCAATGTCATAGAACTGTATCAACACCATGGAAATATAAAGTATTGTTGAGAATTAAATAGTGCCACGCTTAGTGGCAGATGCGATGGTTGTCACTTGATGATAGTTCAGGGTGGAAACATTGTGATTAGAGGTAGACAAGAATGTCACCATACCAAGGGTCAGTAGAGTCTATTAGATAGACAACTTCAACTGGAAGAGGATCATGGGCTATCTCGTTGGGATCGACAATGAGAAGATCCGGTAAAATTTCGGCGAAGACTAAGGAATTTTTTGCCTTGGCAGCGGTGAAAACCAAATCAAATTTCTGGAGGATTACTATCCATTTGGAATATTTCCCTCCAATGACTTGATGAGACAAAATGTGTCTCATGGGATTCTCCAAAGTGATGACGGTAGTCTGTGGCAATAGTATGTAATGTCGAAAGTGGTTGACAACAAAGACAACTACCAAGGACAACTTTTCCACATGTGAATATTTGAGTTTGGGCCCAGCTAGGCATTTCGACAGATAGTATATCACATTCTCACTTAGGTCATCATGAGTTTGAACCAAGACCATTCCTTAGAGAGGATGGTGAGGCTGTTGGATGGAGGAAAAAGTCACACCCATAGTTGGGAGCACTAAGTAGTGGGGCTGATAGAAGTGCCTTTTTCAAGGCATCAAATGATCATTGAGCTAGATCATCCCACAGGCACAGTACTCCCTTCTTAAGTAAGAACATAAAGCCTTTCATCAACTCAGCATAATTTATGATGAACCATCGTAAGAAGTTTTCTTTCCCCTACAAACGTTGGAGCTGCAAAATGGATTGTGGTTTGGGAAACTGAGTAATTTCCTTTACCTTATCAGTATCAACCCTAATCTCATACTTGGAGACAATGAAACCAAGTAAGTGTCTAGAATCGACAAAGAAAACACATTTATTCAGATTCAAGCGTATGTTATAGAACTGACACCTAAGAAAAATCACTCATAAATGATCTAGGTGCTGAGCTCGCTCCTTGGAATGGGATGGAAGGTCATCCAAGTAAGCTTGAATGATATGTCTGATATCGTGAAATGCATAGTCCATGGCCCTTTTAAATGTTGCTCCAACATTCTTTAAACCTAATGGGATTTTTCGATAGGAAAATATTCCCCAAGGGAAAATGAAGGCGGTTTTGTGTTGGTCTTCCGGTTTTATGGAAATTTGGTTGTAACATGAGAAACCATCCATGAATGAGAAGGATTCACAACCGTCGCAATCATCGATGAAGTGGTAGATGAACAGCGTCGGATAATTATCCTTTGGACATGTGATGTTCAAGTCCCGATAGTCAAAACATATGTGGATGGTACCTTGTTATTTATCGACAGGAGCTAGATTGGAAACCCATTCCGTTAACGGAATGTGGTAGATGAAACCAACATGCAAAAATTTTTCCACCTTAGTCATGATGGTTGTAGTTTTGTGGGGATGGACTGGTAGAAGCCTTTGGCAGACAGGCTTGGCATTTTCATTCTTGGATAGGTAAATCCCCTCTACGGATAGAGGCGATCCCTACTAGCCCAACAGGGGTCTAGCAACAATCAAACAATGCTACACCATAGGTTCCTAGTTGTAATTAACAAGTGGGTGAGAATAACCTACTTGGATTCCAACGCTTGTTTGTCGAAGAGATACTCCTCTCGCTCCTTCGCTCCAGCCGATCACGATTCTCCGCTATCCTCGCAGACGAACACCTGCACAAGCAAAAGAGAGCAAACAAGAGCGTAAAATCTACTAACAACAACTATGTATCGGTCAGGAAAGATACAATTTGCATTAATCAATCATTGAAC
>APFE030735398.1:71814-99201 GCA_000404065.3 Pinus taeda | reverse complement strand
CGTGTTCTTCCGCGCTGGAAGCGCAACAACAACACCAGCCTCCGCCTGTCAGCGCGGTTATTTTATTAACAGACGTGATGATCCATTTAACTTAGGCAAAGAGGGCTTTTTAGCCATTTTGAGGAGCATGAGTATGAGTGAATGTGGTTTATAGCACAGTAGGGAGACTGACATGATGGCAGTGACATTTTACTGTGTAACAGTCATATATCTTGATCTAATGCTTGACAATAGAAGGATCTATGTCAAGCATTTACTCATAATACCAAGCAAATACATTGCGTAATTCCTTAAAAAGGCAGGTGAAGCTTGTAATTTCCTCATGAGTGCAATCTACTCCAACCTAGATGTTTTCTACGATGCCTGTCTGGACATAAATATTGATGAGCAATGTCTTTGAAAGATTTCCCATGTTTCCTTCCAAGTCCAAAGTTTGGATAGTCATATAAGGTGAGGAAATGATTCCAGGTGTGTTAAATGATTAGATTTGAAGAGGAATCATGTTCGAATCAGATATCGAAACACGATGGTGAGAGTCCTCCCAAGGTCTCTCTTCTAAACACATGATCTCTCTAATAGCTTTGTCTGAAGGTAGGAATTGATTGAGGAGATTGAAAGAAGGATCAATTATGGTATGGGATGTCGTACCGTTGGCCGTGACCAAAGTGACTGGAGATTCGGATGCAGATTGAATGGCTTGGTAGGTCAATTCAGCTGGTGACAATTACATTTGTTCTTCGTAAGCGTCAATGTCTGAAGGTGCTTAGAGGATCCAAAGATCTGTCAGTTTGTGAGCAATGGATGAAACCATAGAGATCATCTATGGAACCGTAAGAAGTGGAAGAGGGAAATAACCCATCAGAGCAGGTCCCTTCAATAGACCGGTACCGATACTAACCTAAGAGTCAGGTACACCACCCACTAAGGGTACATAGCCACTAGGTAATGGGGAATAATGAAGGGTGCGAAAGGATAGCTAGACTAATGTGAAAGATAATAGACACAATGGAAGTCATGGCATAAATCCAACTGTGACCCAACAATAGATTATAGCCGACCTTTCTATCTACGACTTTGATGTCGACCGTTACCATTTTCCCACTCAAAGTGATGGGGTAGCTAGCTAGGTAAACTTTTGGGATGAAAGTGTGGCCGTCGAAAGATTTAAGGGAATTTGATGGTGGTGATAGGGTTGGATAACCCAAAGCGAGCCAACATGAAGCTGACATGATGCAGGTTGAAGCACCTTCATCAATGACAGTTCTATGTACTCCTTGCCCTTTCGAAAATATTTTCACCTGAAATGCAAGCTGGTGTGGATCGGGAGGTTTACATTTGTCCATGTCAAAAATTGCAAACATATAATCTTGAGGGTCGACCCGAACAATTTTTGAAAGAAAAGATTTCCTTTATTTTGGACAGGTTTGTAATACTTTGAGCGCCAACATAGTTGATGGTGCTTGCGCTAAAGCTTCTACAATACTGTAGTTCTGGGTAGCACATGCATATGTATTATGCGTTGTGTGATGAAGTGCCCCTTTTGTGAGGTGAATCACAAGATCAACAACTTGCCTTTCGATATGTAGATCATTAGGCAACGGTGGGTTTTCACTCGAGGAGGCTTCCTCAGCATTAGCGACTGGAGCTCCTTAAGTTTTGGCTCTTGTTTGAAGATCTACTGTTTCAAAGGTGTAAATGGTAGATGGTCCTTCACCAACTGAAGGATGATGCGAACTGTCGTTTCCCCCTTGCGGGGGTTGGGGTTGGTTTGCAATAAGTTCCTGCTACTGTTAAGCAGGGAAATGATTGTTCAGGACCGCAGGGGTCCTGCCAATGTCCCTTTTAGCAATGAAATATGTTCATTCTTGGAGACACGGACAACGATATGTCATGTCACCTTCTGCATATATTTTGTAAGGGAATTTGGCGGGTTTGTCCTTTCCATCATTAGAATGCACAACAACCTTTTTCTTTGGGTTATACTGCTTGGTTGACTGCTCTTTAGAAGGAGTGCCTTTTTCTTATTCTTGTTGTTCTTACTACCAGGTTTTTGTGTAAACTGCACAAAGTTTATCACAATGGTAGGAAGAGCAGCTGATTTGGTAGAGGGGTCAACTAACAACTGGGAAATTTGACCGCTAAGTTGTTTTAAAGTAGCCCCAGAGGTAGCATCGATAATACCATCAGTGTGCACTCCAAGTTGCTGAGTAGCGAGAGCATTGGAGTTGCAAGGGAAATTGGGAATGACATCATATATAGTGCTAGACTGTGAAGATACCAAATCTAAGTGTTGGGCACGATGAATGGATTGGTTTTCTGTGACCGCACCACCTAAGGTGACATGTTTACCGATTTGAGGGAGAAGAGACTTGCAGAACCAATCCGCTAATAGATAGTCTGGGAGGGGAGCTTTGACTAGCCATCTCCTACCTTTCCACTCATGTATGTGACCAGAGATGTGGGTGGTGGTGTCCTGGCGTAAATAAGTGAGGATTTCTATCCTAGTTTCCTAGCGGATGTGTAGCTGGAAGTGCTTTAAGAATTCCATCGCTAAAGTGCCAAAGGTATTGACTAATGCACGTGGTTACTCAATGTACCACTTGGTTGCATCTCCAATGAGGGTGTAGGGAAAGAGCTGTAAATAGATACTATCATCCACCATGGAGTTAGAAACACACCATAGATGATAGGTGGTGATGTGCGTACCTGGATCCTCCCCTTGCTTTCCTTCGAACTTCAGGATGTCCATTGGAATTTTATGCGGGATTGGAGGCCAAAGTATGTTGTGATAGATGGGGTCATTTGTGAGTTTGTACAAGTCTAGGATATCAAGCGTTGCCAAGAAAGGAAAGGTATTTTATGCCCCTGAATCAGACCAAGGCGATGACATATGACTTGAGGATCCTTGCGGTCCTCCCATCCTGTTGTTTCCAATATTATACACAGGATGCGTGGAATAGTAATTTTCTTTGGGTACCGTCATGTATTGTGGCTGTCCATAGGTATTGTTAAGCTTAGGGATATAAGTGCCCCCAAGATAAGGAATGCCCCCTTGACTCAATTGAGTTTAAGAGTGGGGTTCCCATATGGATTGAGTGGGACCTTGTTTAGGGATCTTTCTCGCCACGTAATTAACTACAGGTCCTTGACTGACATAAGAAGGGTTCATGTCAATTAATGACTGACCCTGTAGTCTTGTAAATGGAGGGGGAACTGTAACGTTCTCGACTGCCATGTGCATATTGGGAACATTACCCCTAGGCATCTGAACTTGGGGGTTGGAACTAAACAATGGATTCCAACCAAAGGGGTTGTTGAAGGGACCTGTGATAACCATGCTATATGCAGCATTATAAGGAGTGCTATATCTAGCACTTGTCAAAGGTCTAGGAGCTGACACAAAAGGGTTGGAAAACAGCATGTACTGGGTTCCACTTACATTGGGTGTCATGGTAGGGTGTGAACTTGTGAAAAATGGGATAGCAAGGTTTTCCATCAGAGGTGTGGTACTGACTGTCGACTGGGGAGGTGGCGGTGGACCAAAAGTGTCCACAAAAGCCCACGACCCATTATTCGTCAATGGGATGGGTGGTTTAGGTTTAAGAAAAGACATAGGAGGTACAAATGCAACTAGAATCAAGAGTGGTCCCAACAGATTCATGATCAGAGGATTGTATGGAGGAAAGAAACCTTCAGTAAAGAAATCTTTAGGTAAGCCTAAATTGTGGGATATCCAAACTAATTTAGTGTTAGATATCAGAGACTGATTGCCCGAAGATGGGTAATATAGTTCACTGGGGCTTGGAAAATCCTCTATAATGAGTGGGCGAATACCTAACAACCATCTAGGTTGACGACGAGGGCTAGATGTAGCCACGGTGACCGATAAATTTTATTAATAGATTTTATAATGATATTTATTAAAGTCTTGGTGATAACAATCTGGCACTTAAAAAATAAAAAATAAACTAAGGAAATCAATCAACAAGCAGAGGGAAATGACCCTATCAGATAACCACTGATCACTGGAGATGAAACCCAGTATCACAATGGATAAGAGAGAGAGTTGGCCAAATTTACAATTGCGATTTCTCTTGAGCTTCGCCCAAACCTTAGATTAAGGGCTAGGTACTCTTGTGAAGACAAGCACCCTCACAAGAAATGAAGACAAAGTAGGTTCATCTGTGTTAGATACTAGGGTAGCCCACCCCAGTCACCTATGTTCATCCCCAAGAGTATGGCCATGAAGGATACCTCAAATCAAAAGCACTACCAGGGGGGACATAGTCATAGACAGTATGCTATGTGGCCAGGATACCTGAGTCCTCGACTCAGCTACAATATCCCCGAAGGGATCCCCGATATACATAATACCCAAAGGAGATGTAAGTGAAGGTGGGCTACCTTCATTTACAGTTAGATGTTGTCTCGTATTTAGCTCCATTTTTACTGTTGTGGTCCCCGATAGTATGAGTGCAAAAGGATTTCTCTCATTAATGACACTAGTTTCGGTGTATGATCTTGGGCAGTTAACTCACACTGCCTAACCCAAGATCCTAGCCTAAACTAATGTGTGTTTACACTAAAAGGATTTGTTGATTGATTTTAATAGGTAGGTTTTAAATGTACTTTGTTAGAGTCTTCAGTAGGGGTGTTGATGTATGAATTTATATGGGACTCTGACTCAAATCATGCAAAAAAAATTGCTTTCAAATATTCACCTTCAATGAATAAGTTGCTTCTACAAAGGAAGAGTCATTTATATGCCAATATATATACCATGCATGCAGTTCAGTAAACCACTAGCACAACTGACATAACTTATAATGCTCACTGACAACTTTTGAAACCAAATAATTCAGATCTAACCAACTAAGCAAAAAATAGTAAAAATTTATATTTTTTCTTTTATGAAAACAAAAACTTTAAGAAGTAAAGCTATTTTCTTAAGAAAAAAATTGTTCAGGAGATAGATCAATCAAACAAGCATAGTTGCAGATCCCTAATCAGTCTACAAACGGATTTCCCAACACATGAGGTCACAGAGAAGTTTGTTTATCAATAAATGGCAAGATAACACTTTGTAATAGTGGCTACAAAGAGTTACTTGTAGCACTAATGCACTGTGTGTGAGGACACAGTGCTTTATAAAGCACTGTTTACACTAGAAGATAGCGTTAGTGAGGAAAAATGATTAAACAAGAGGTTGTGGGGATCAGATCTAGGGCTGAGAACTGAGTGAAGGGTGTTGTATAGTCCTGAGTGGCGAAAAATAGAATGAAGAAGTATAGGAAGGCCTAAAAGAAAGAGAGATCTAGAAACTTTCTGGGAGAAAACTAGGAACTAAGTGTAGTCCCCAAAAGAGTCGCCAATTTTGCTATAGGGATTAATCCATGGGTGTTTGGTGATGTAGAAAACCTCAAGGATCCTCCCGAGATCCTTGGCAGATTGTAAGATTAGCTGCAACTATCACAAAGATGCATGCATATATATGTTTAACAAATGAGAAGAAGAAAGATGGACTTATTGCCTCAAGTCTCAATGTGGTGTTGCTGCAAAGTGTAATGTAGCTAGGTGGAAGACCCCTGAGCCATCTCCAGATCAAAACCTGCACATAGATAAGACAAGCATAATATCACATCATATAAATTTGACAAACAATGCATTAACATATAAAGATATCTAGTTGCATATATCTAAGTCACTCATAATAACGACATTACATGAACATATAAACAAACTATACTACCAACATTGTGGAGTGGACAACAAAATTACAGTTCTATATTGATGTATTAAAGAGTGATTACAACCATCGGTTGTATCAGCTTTCCCTTACCCCTTCAACTCCTCTCTCTCTCTCTTCTTAACCTCTTCTAATGCGTTAGTCAGAGACTATGCTCGACACTCAAATAGGCAACCCTTTCAAATGGTTCAACCTCTTCCACAATGGCCCTAGCCTTGCATATATAGCATGTGAGGATAAGGTTGCCAAGTCCTTCATGATTTCCATTAGGTAAAAGCAATGATTTTTCCATGCTTTTGTGTTATTTCCCATTAGTAATTCCTCCAAACAGATCAAGTTCTTATGTTTCCTTTCTTTTGTAAGCTGACATAGGAGAGAATATCGAGATATTTCTCAGTCAAAATGTTCCCTTGACCCATAGAAACTCATTTAGGTTCACTAAGGCTCTTATTAAGGAAACAGACAGAGTTAACCTCAGCACTAACACACCCTTAGCCTTGCTAGGAAGCTTTATAAAGCAGGTTGCTAGGTCCTAGACAACATTAGCTTGACAACTGGGCCTGTGAACTTGGTCAACCCTTTAGTCATCATTTCTTTCTCCTATGAGCTAGTGAGGAGGCCATTTTCCTATATAACAATGGTTCATTAGGAAAATGAGTCATGTTAATTTAGGGTTTTTTACCCTAAAATGTAACCCTCTATTTATATGAGGGAATTGTATTACGATTGTGTATTATTATTCTAAGAAAGATAGAGAGAACACTGTGTAAGGGAAAAGAGGAAATTATAACATATCTGATGTAGGTTGTATCTCTTCATTTTCTTGGATAATATAAAAGGAAGGGCTAGTTGTTTCTTTGTGGATGTAGCCCAAGTTGGGTGAACCATGTATATCTGTGTCTCTCTTGTTTTATGTGTTTCTGTATTTGTGTTTCGACAATTTTTTTGTATTTCATTGCTCCATTAATTAATTGCTAACAATTAGTATCAGAGCTGAAGGTCTAGTTGGCTAATAAACTCATAGGAGAGAAGGTTTCCTGGTTAGAGTGGGAGAAATGGAAGAAGATGGTAGGTTTAGGGTCAAGGAATTTAATGGAAAAATCTACCATCTCTAGAAAATGAAGATGGAAGATTATCTATATCTGAAAGATCTATACCTACCTCAAATAAAGTATTTCTTATTAAGTTTCTATTTAATATAAAAAATTTAGGTGGATCTGTTGTTGATCATTTAAATTAATTCAACATGGTTACAAACCAGTTGAGTTCTGTAGGGGTAAATTTTGATGATGAAGTTAGGGCTTTTTTGTTTCTATGCTCATTGTAAGAAAGTTGGAATGGCTTAGTTATGGTTATCAACAACTCTATCTATAGATATAGTACTTTAAAGTTTTATGGTGTTATTGGTGCTATCCTCAGCAAGGAAATGTGACGAAAAAGCTTAGGTGAGACATCAGGTAATGCTTTGACTACAGAGACTAGGGAAGAAAAATGGAAAGAGGAAGGAGCCCAATAAATTGCATTAAGTCAAGAAAAGGAGAATCCAAATCTAGATCAGGGATAGAGTGATAGAAATGAAAGAAGAAAGGATACCTGGAGGAAGACTGCAAATCTCGGAAAGGAAAAGAAGAAGATGGACAACAAGAGAAAAATCATGAAGCAAATGTGATAGGAGATGACTTGAAAGATGTTTTGATTATTTCATTAGATAATATTATTTACTCTTGGGTGGTACATTCAAGGGCCTCATTTCATGCTACACCTGATAGGAAGCATTTTCATGACTACATTCATGGAGATTTTGGACACGTTCGTTTGGGTGATGATAAACCCTGTAAAAGAGATGGAATGGGTAAGGTTTGTTTAAAGCAACATAATGGAAATGAATGGCTATTGAAGGAGGCAAGGAATGTTCCAAATATAAATAAAAATCTAATTTTAACAAGGCAGTTAGGTGGTAAATGTTGTGTGACTACATTCACAGATAAAACCTAGAAGGTTACAAAAGGAGCCCTGGTAATAGAAAAATGAGAAAAGGCTGGTATGTTCTATTTATGTAACAATATTTTTAATTATGTAAATGCATCAAATTCCATAGGATCAGATACAAAATTATGGCATTATAGGCTCAGGCACTTGAGTGAGAAGGGGATGCAAATTCTTCACTCAAGAAATTTGTTACCAAGTTTGAAGCATGTTGATTTGGATTTTTATGAAAATTGCATTAATGGAAAACAAAAGCGAGTCATATTTCTCAAAGTTGGGAAAGAAAAGAAGAGCAGAAAATAAGATCTTGTGCATAAAAATGTATGGGGACCTTCTCAGGTATCATCTCTTGGAGGCTCTCACTATTATGTTACTTTTATTAATGATGAAACTAGGGAAACATATATTTATTGTATTCAAAATAAATCTGATGTATTTTATACTTTCAAGAAATGGAAAGATTTAGTTAATATTGAGACAGGAAATAAGTTGAAGTATCTTAGATTAGACAGTAAAGGTGAATAGTGTAGCAAAGATTTTGATAAATATTATTTAGAGCATGTAATTTTCAGAGAGAATAAAGTTCCAGGAACATGTTGAGGCCTCGAAAATCGCTGCAACAACATTGGGGGATAACCACCTGATCCGGACCTTAGTACAACTCCTTTTCCGTTTGGGATGGTGGTTCCGACTGGAGATAATGGGACCCGTTTCCCGATAATGAATAAAAGGGATGGATGGGTGATGAATAGTTTGTTTTTGATGATAGGCGACTAGCTTATTCTATTGACAAAAATAGGGAAACTAATACTAATCCCAGGAACAACTTATTCATTCGGAATGCAGCGTTAAATAATCCTTATCTATCTAATAGGCATATAGATGAATCTGTCACATAAACATGAGATATTCAATAATTCAGAGATTACTTCATATGAATAGTCAAAATGAAGTGATTAATATAAATTATTGCATTCACTTTTTATATCATCGATATATATACGATTGAAAGAGAAGCATGCTATAGACAACCAATAGTGGAATGCATAAAGGATGCTGCGAAGAGCACATATGTATATATAAGCGATAATAGCAAGAGCAATTTAAACAACAATTCAAATAACAGGAATGAGTACAGACGCAGATAATAGTACCATGTGAGCTGCCGATCAATCCCAAATATCAATCGCTATTCAAAATTCTTCCTTCAACACAGAAATGCTTTTAAACAAAGACAGTAGTGCACATTTGCATAAAAACCTTCCTCATTAATTCCAGAATAATTGGTCCTCCAGTTTCATAAAAGAATATCCCTTGAAGTTACAATAGTGGCAACTAGGGTTTAACTCATATACAAAACTTTACGACCCTTTCTAAATGCATGAAAGGGTCTATAAATACTACTAAGCTAAAAAAATCTATGAAACAAAATCCTACTAAATTGGCATCAGTAAGTGCGATCTATCTTCTTGTGGTGATCTGGTAGTCGGCGATGTGAATCATGACTCAGGTTGTTTGCCTTTAAACCTGAGCTGGCTTATCGCAAGAATCGGCTCCACTTCTAGCGGTCTGTTGAGGCGCAAGCTGAATTGGGCAGCAAAGGTGGCATCCTGAATGTCGGGTATGATATACCCGATAGCATCTGTAAGGCATTTTAAGGCGGCTCTTTGGCTGTATGGCTTCATAAGAGAACAATAAGATCCCATGTATTAACTGTTGATCCCCGCAATTAATTTCCATTTTCTCCAGCTCGCGTAGCATGATGCTCCAACATCTTTGTCGTTGTTATTGGCATGGAAGTCATTGGGAAATCATATTAGACAATAAAGCTTATTATTTACTATTCAACCAAATTACCAAGTGGTTGCTTTGCATCTGAAAATCGCTCTTTCTGCCTTCATTAGCTGTGATTGCCATTATGTGAATAATATTTCTTTGTGCGATTCCAGAATTCTCGGTAGATTAGTCGCCTGGCCTTGATCGGAATCTTGCCATTCTATAAAACTTGTCAGTGTTTCTTCGGCCTGATCCAAATCGGTCCTTGCCTTTTCTACCTTTTTGCTTATGGATGCTACTAACTTGCACAATGGTTCTGCCTGTGTAATTTGCTGACATAGGATCTTAACTTGATTGATCAATGCCTTATTTAATTGAAGCGCTTCTACTTTGAATTCATCTACCTGAGGGAGCCTTTTCATTTGTTTAGTTGACAATTGAGCGATTTTCTCATCTTTATCTTTTATTGTTCCCTCAGTCGATATTCTTAATTGCTCCAATGCTGCCGATAGTTCCTTTTGCCTTTGGATTGCACTCTCGTCAATCCTCTGTTTTTCCTCTTGTAATTGCTTAGTCAGTTGATGATTGTTTTGCCGCTGTACTAGCAATTCCTGCTCCGCCTACTCTGCCTTCTGCTGAACTTCCGATAATTGTGCCTGTAGCGAAAAGATGTCTTGATCTTTTGATTTCAATAAAATTCTCACCTTCGACGCTTTATCAATGGTCGCTGCCGAATATGCTCCAGCGTATTGTGATAGCTTGGTTAAGTCATCGGAGGGGTCGAATTCCTCTTTCCACACAACATTTCCCACTACTGTTAATTCAGGGAATAGGGAAGGTTGATCAGCCCTTCTCCTTTTCCTCTGTCGCTTTACAACAAATTTATGCTTAGGGCTATAAAATACATCCAAAGGGGGAATCTCTTCAATTTGCAAAATGATTTCGCCCGATGGATCCTTAGGAATTATTTCTGTTTCTTCTGATTTGGGTAGGTTGCTGGTTTCGCCCGAAACCAGTTTCGATGTCGCTTCCTGTGTGTCGCCCTCTTTAGAAACCTCATCATCTTTCGAACACTCTAAGTTGTCGATGATTGAGTTGAATTGCTGCCATTACTGGAGGAAATTCGGATCAATTTGTGTATCATCATTAACTTTTGAGGTGCTTTCTTCTTGGGCTTTCGCCTGGGTTTCTTCCTGTCGCTGCACATTTTCCTAGGTTTCTTCCTGCCTCTAAATATGCACTTCCTCCTGCTGCTTTGATGTAGTAGGAGGTGGTGTATTACTTCGCTGCTCAGGCTCGCTTGGTTTTGTTGTTGTTGGAGTAGTTGCTAACAGGTCTAGAGGCAGAGTTTGCAACCTCTGTTCTCTAATTCTGTTAAATTACGCTAGCCCCTCATCGTTGTATACATTCCTGGCAAGCGATTTAACTTGATATAGCGATTCGGCCGATGCAAACAAATCCTTGAATCTGTCTTCTTTGTGCTCGACCTTGGCCAATTTGGCCTGGTCGAGTGCATTGTAAGCGATCTTCCTTGGATCATACTGCCTGCTTGGCAAAGTAGCCAGAGTCAGCAAATTTATCTTCCCTGCTTCCTTCTCTGCATGTTTGATATCATGCAGGGTATAAATTCCAATTCGTAAGGGAAAAGAGGGCCAAACATGCTTTTTCGCTTTTTTCAGGGTCTGAGTAACCCCATCGGCATTGATTTGATAAGCTACTTCCCTGGCAAGTAACTTATCAGGGATGTAGAGTGGGAGCACATGGGGCCTGGCCTGACTGCCAAAAACTCTAATGTAGGTGAATTTCTCCTCTCCAAACCAACTTGCTACTGTGGTTAAATCTACCCCTGCTTGTTCAGAAATCTTCGAGGCAGGCTTATCAAAAATGGAGTAATAAATTGGCAACATAAAACCGTTGCAGATTTGATATAGGTGGTGCTTGTAGTTGGTCTTCCACAAATTTTGATGATATATGTGGATGGGTGTGGGGACTTGCGACGTCCACCTCCATCCAAGCACAGGAAACTCAAAATTAAAACATAAGACATCCAACACATAGGCACTGTAATAAAATGGCGGAATGAACCTCTCTGTGACGCGAGAGTTAAATATGAAATTAAGAATGGCCTTAGCTAACTTGTCAGATAATATATCCGCCCAATCCATAATCTCGCCACTACATGCCGCCTCCATTAAGGGGACCATTTCTATGGTAAAATTGGCAGAGTCATGCAATCCCCATAGTCTACATAACATAATTTCAGCATAGCAGTAAGGAGAACACAGAGAGTCGACTGAGTACTTACCCGAGGATTCATGCTTGTGCTTTGCTGGATTTTGTCTCCAGCCTCGAATTGGTTCGGACTCGGTCTCGTTCTCTACTCGAAATTTCTCCAGAAATGCAGCGTTATACTTTTCCTCTTCTGCCGGTAGGTGATACATTTGTCTTAGATCTGCGGCTCGAAAAGAACCGAAAATCCTTCCATCTGCAGTGCTAAACATTCTGTTGGCAATTGGGATCTCTTGGATTGCCATCTTACCACATCCGTATATGGGAGAATTTTCTCCCGGACCGCTATTCTGTGCATAAAGGAATTGGCCAAGTCTTTTAGATTGGCCTCAGACTTGCTAGTACTATTGCATGAGATTTGTATCCCAGTCACCTTCGGCTCTTCGGCTTCAATCAAATTATATGTTCCTTGCCAAGTGGCTCGGGTAAGTCCCAGGCATGTCGTATCTGATATAAGCCCTTTCTTTTTACCGCCTGAATCAACAACAGATTTCCCTGTGGCTAGCGAAGCAGTAGGCATTGTAGTCTTTTTGGATTTCTTTCCCATTCCACTCAACTCTGTCTCTGTGGAAGAATCCTGCACAGAGCGAAAGATAGGCGTAATACAAGCAACAATAACATTAATTGAATATACTGAGGTATATATATCTTGATGCATTCATAGTGATTGATTGACTTAAGAAGACTTTCGGATCAAATCTGTTAATAGATCGCAAGCTTGCTATTTTCATTAAATGGCCGTTAAGGCATGTCAATATCATTAATACCAGTCACTTCGGTTAATGGCTGAATGCTTTATTTGAAGCATGCCTTGGGCGATTTGGTGGTTGAACGCGGATGAGCGGCTTTTCAAAATATATTTCCTTAATTACGAACAAATCGTATCAAACTGCCTTTATGATTTTTACTTTGAAAACTGCGCTTTTACCCTTTTCGCAATCGGGCGTCGGGAAAATCCTAATTCATTGCTTTGGTTCCATTTGGAATCCTTGATCGCCGATAGTGATATCGCATCATGTTGGGAGTAGCGAGTAGGGTCGTTTGGAATGCGGGCATGGTGAGTCGCCGATTGCCGATAGCGATATCGCATCGCATCGGGGCGAGAGGGAGCTTATTTGCGCTTAAGCATTATCGCCGATTTCCGATTGTCGATTTCGCATCGCATCGGAACAAGGGATTGTTTAATTGTGTTACTTTATGCTTTGCCGATATCCAATAGCAATTTCGCATCGACGGAAATCAAGATGTCCCTAAGTTGTTTTCCCTTTGTCTTTGTGATATGCGATCTTGCGATCGCTTTATTGCAATTATAAAGGTAAATCGGTTTACGTTGGGGTTTTTTATTGGTTTTATTGAAAAGGCCTCTTTGAAAATAGAACTTTAATTGATACCAATTTTAAAACAAAAATTAAAAAGGGACCCATTTCATATTATGGTTTTGGAATAGTATTGATATGAAATGGGGGGTTGCTATAGGGCACAACAGAACACCACAGGAAAATCGTGTGTCAAAAAGGATGAACAAGACAATCATGGAGCATGTCAAGTGCATGAAATTTCATGCAGAATTGCCTTATAATTTTGGGTAGATGTTGTAGATACTATTGTTTATCTAATAAATAGAGGGCCTTCAATTTCCTTGTATGGTGGTATTCCAGAGGAGGCATGGATAGGTAAAAAGGTAAACTACTCATTTCAAAGGGTTTTGATTGTGAAGCTTTTATCCACATCAATTAAAAAAATGGAACAAATCTCGAGGAAAAATAAAAGAAACATACCTTTATTGGATATGGTGTTAATGATTTTGGTTATTGCTTATATGATTATGAAAATCACAAAATAATTAGGAGCAGAGATGTCATATTCAATGAGAAGGTCTTGTATAAGGATCAAGTGCAAGAAAAGAAATAGGAAGAGTAAAAAAAATAATACATAGTGCTTGATGAAATCGCTTAAAAAGTAAAGGTGTATGAAAATCATAATGATTAACAACCACAATAGAAAAAACAATCAAAACAACTACAAACACCTCAAACACCTGACAATGGTGTTATAAGATCTACCAAGACTCTCCTTCATTATATTATGTATTGTTGACTAATTCTGATGAACTGGAAATATATGAAGAAGCAATGTATGTAGAAACCAGGAAGAAGTGGTAGTAAGACATGGAAGAAGAGCTAGACTCCTTGACGCATAATCAGACTTAGGACTTAGTCAAGTTTCCTCCAGGTAAAACAACATTATAGAACCATTTTAAGTCAAGTGGTGACAAAATATTTGCACCTTGAGTAGTTAGATGTAAAGGAAACCTTTCTCCATGGGGATTTGGACAAATAAATATATATGCAACAATCACAATGGTATGAGTTCAATTGGAAGGAAACATTAGTGTGAAAACTGAAGAGCCTGTATGGCCTAAAACAAGCTCCAAGGCAATGGTATCCAAAATTTGACAAGTTTATGTTTGAACAAGGTTATACTATATGTCACTTTGATCATTGTTTATATCTTAAAAATAAAAAAATGATGGAAACTATATTATATTGTTATTGTGTTTAGATGACATTCTTGTTGCATGGTTTAATGCACAGGAAATAAATGTGCTCAAAGGAAAATTGTCAAGTTCATTTGCAATCAAGGATTTGGGTGTTGCAAAATAAATCCTTGGTATGAGGATAACTAGAGATAGGAATTTCACAAATTAATGTTGCCTTAGAGTGAGCACATACAAAAGGTGTGGGAAAGATTTAATATGTAGAATGAAAAGCCATTCAACACACCTTTGGATATCTACTTCAAAATAAGTAAGCCAATAAGTAAGGCGATGTGTCCCAAGACTCAAGAATAAATGAATTATATGTGTAAAGTTACATATGCATCAAGGCCTGATATTGCAAAAGTAGTGGGATTTATAGGTAGGTATATGAACAATCCATGAAAAAGGAATTGAATGACAGTGAAGTGGATTTTTAGGTATTTGAGTGGTACCACAGATCAAGCATTATGCTTTGGTGGTTTAAACATTGCTTTACAAGGATATGTTGATGTAGATATGGCAGGGATAGAGATAACAAGAGGAGCACCATAGGGTGTGTTTAGTATAGGTGGATTATTTGTCATTTGGGTTTCAAAGTTGCAAAACATTTTTTCATTTTCAACAGTGGAAGAAGAGTGTGTTTCTACTATAGAGGCTAGTAAAGAAATGATTTGGTTACAAAGGTTTATGAATGAATTGGGAAATAAGAATGAGATGGGAAGGTTATACTGTGACAACCAGAGTGTCATTCATCTTGCAAAGAACTCAAAATTTATTTTGAAGACTAAACATACAACTCAAGTACAATTTCATACGTTAGTGTTGGAAGATGGATAGTTGAAGATGGATAAGGTACACACTAGCCAGAATCTTGCAGATTTTTTAACAAAAGATGTAATGAGGGAGAAAATGAGATTATGCTCAGTTTGATTTGGTCTTCATGATGGTGAAGATGAGAAACAACTAAGTCCAATTGGATTCATTTTCCATCAAGTGAAGCAACGATGGAGTTTATATAATCAATCTCCAAGTGGGAGATTGTTGGGTGTGGAGCCTGATTATCTTCTTGATTATACAAAGTTTTTTTGTTTCAGCTGTGTTGGATGTTTGTTCCTAATGGGGCGAGAACATTGAAATTTTAATCACCATTAGAAGGGTCCTGGGTAGGCAACGACAAATTTATTATCCTCTCCCCCCTCCCTGGTGGGGGTTTGAGGGAAGTGCCCCTGAAGCTAAAAATAGATGAAAATTTGCATTGTGAAATATTGTAATTTCATAGTCAATCTAGGTCATTCATTATGAAGATGATATGATGGTAGAGGTCATGTTATTTAAGTTTTTTTTCCCTAGAATGAAACCCTTAGTTTATATGAGGGAATTTTATTGTAGCTTTGTATTCTTATTCTGAGCAAGCGCGCGTGAGAGAGAAAGAGAGAGAGAGAGGAGATTATGCGAGAGAAAATAGAAAATTAAAATATATATGCTATAGGTTGTATCCCTTCATTTTTTTGGATAATGTAAAAGGAAGGATTGGTTACTTCTCCATGGAGGTAGCCCAAATTGGGTGAACCACATATATTTGTGTCTCTCTTATTTTATGTGTTTTTGTATTTTCTTTTCTGCAATACTTTTTGTATTTCATTTCACTATTAATTAATTTATAACACCACCCAACATGATAGGCTTCCTAAAATATTTTCATATCCTGACATCGGCCTATTAGCCCTTACAATCTCCTAGGCTAAAGAGGAAATCGACAATGGGAACCTCAAACCACTTCAGCTCAGTAGCTAGCCCTACTGAGCATGAGAGGGATCTCTCTAAGTCTCTTATCAGCAATATGACTTTAAAGCAAACGAAGTTTAGGCTAGATATGTGTATTTGTTTGTTTGTTTGTGAAAATTTGGTTTTTTAAGATTTGTTGAACTTAGGGTTTGGAGCCACAAGTAGATCTAAGCTGTGGGAATGCAGGATCAAACATGAGAAAGAGATATATATCAAAGGCCATGGTGTAATTTGAGTATTTGTCAGTGTATTATAGAGGATATAGTATGGAAGAAACTAATGAGCATAAATAAACATGATTTCATTAGCTTAGGAAGAGAAAACACATCACTATGAAAACCAGATAACATAGCTTGAAAAACAAGAATTCTGAGTATTTTATCACAAGGAATTCATAGAAAGAAGAGATATAATGTAGATAAATATGTTTATACCATGAGAAAACAAAAGGAATGAAGTAAAAGCACCATGAACTCACTGGGCTAGAGTTCATTTAAAATAGATGCAGCTTGTCTCTGTATTAGCTGAAACATGATTACATGCAGGCCTCCTTCACAAAAAGTTCAACATTCTTCTCCTGAAGTGAAATGATACATATAGAATATCCTAGACCACTTTCCCACCTTCAGGAGTTGAATTCCTTGGTGGAGGCGCTGACTCCAAGATTCTCTCGATCAACAGGTGAGAGTGAGAAGGTGAAACTCAAACAGTTCATGAAGAGTTTGTTTAGGAGTTTGCTTCTTTTATGAGGCCTAATAAACATAAAAATCTACCTATAATGTAAATTTATTCATGCCTACATAAATTAGCCTTGTAACTAGTGCCATTACATAGAGAATCTTGACTTTGGCTAAGTTAAACTAGAAACTAGAAATTTACACTGTGAATTTTACAATTTGAAACACAGAAAAGTGCAGAAGCGTAGTCTCAACTTTGAGCTGCTTTTTAGGTGCCTTCTAAGGGTCAAAATGAAACTCTGAGAGCCTGTTCAACTATCCCTTCAAGTCTAGTTTCCATAACAGTTTGAATTTCGGAATTTGGAGCATAGGAAGACCTTCAAAAATCCATTCTTCCAAGGTCGCTCCAGAAGGGCAGCACCTGTCAAAATATGATCCAGAATGCTAGTGTTTCACCAATTTTTTCCATTTTTCTCAAAAACTAAGACACCTCTACAAAATCTGGGAAAGTGGGTTTTAGAGGGTGGAAAGACCTTTCCAAAAATGTAGACGTTTCCTCAAATGGAAGCCTAAGGAGAAAGCACAACACCAAGGCGGTGTGCTCCTCAAGCAACTGAATTTCTGAACTTAGACAAAAAATTCTCAAAAAGCTCAAAATGCTTAGAATTAGCTAAAAATTGGAGGGAAGGTGTAAAAATATGTTTTTTATAGCTTCATGGATGCTTCACCAAGAATCTCCAAGTTTCCCTCATCTTTTGGTCTTTTTTGGCCTCCTTGAGCTTGTTTTCAAGTTGCTTTACCTTGACATTGGCGATCATGTTTTGAGCTTGGTAGTGGTGCGCCATGTGTCTGAGAAACTGATTGTCTCTATTTTCCTCCTCAAGGAGCTTCTCCAAAAGTTCATTCACTCTATTGAGCCAATATTCCTTATCTTGGTGAACCTCTAGGGAAATCCTATCTTTTAGGTCAAGGTCCTCATTCAACAGAATTTGTTCTTTCTCCTTTTGCAAAGATTTCTTGAGGCATCTTATTCTTGCTCTTTTCCTTTTTTCTTTCACCTCTAATGCTTTAGGCTCACTTGATCTCATGACCTCCTTAACTTTGCCAACTTGCTGCATTAACTTGGATTTTTCCTTTTCTAGGATCAACTCCTTTGCTTTGAGTTGACTGTTTTCCTGTTCAAGGAATGATATAACATGATTTTCCCTTTCCAAATTGATTGCTAGCTCCTTGCTTTAGTAGTATTTATCCCTGATAATCTGTCTCATGTTTGTGGTATGATCCTTAGTCTCTTGATCAATTAGTTCAAACTCATGCTCAATTGTGTCTTTATCCTTTGTTGTCGATTCCTTCTTTGTTGATGAAGAAGGCTTAGTCCCTTTATCTCTATGAGAAGAAAACACAAACCCCTATCCTCTCTTGTACACTTTAGTCACCTCAGGCTTAGGTACTTGAGTTTTCTCCATTGATTTTCTAGAGGACCCCACCTCCATTTGAATTAAAAATAAATTGTGAGGTATGAATGGAAATGAAGTGATGTGAAGGTGGATTTCGACAAAATGATAGAGGAGGTTTGAAAAAGGTGGATATGAACTTTGGAAGCTAATGAAAATGAGTGAAGAAATAGTGGAAGAGCGATCTGCTTGCAAGGAGAAAAAATAGGTTTTGTAATGAAAAATGCCCAAAAACCTCTAGGAATGAGCTAGGGTTTTACTTTTTGAGGGGTTAAACTTTGTTTTGAGGTGAATTGAATGGTTAAAATGGTTTACTAAACATGCTTGTAGGTGTAGGAAACCATTTTACATGTTTTAGAAATCAAAAATAAATATGGCCATTTTCACCCTATCATTTCCCATGCAAATTTCACTACAAACCCTAACTTGAAGAATCATTGACATGAGATGAATTTGGAAAAGCAAAAGAGGGATAAGGATAGTGTACTTACTTGTTCCTTGGCTTAGAAGTTAATAAAATCAAGCTTGCAAGTGAAAAATTGAGATTTTGGAGAGTTTTGAAGGATTTCTAGGAAATCTGTCCTGCGCATAGTGTAGTGTTCCTATGCACATCACCAAAGCACAACGCAGTTCTTCTACGCACAACGCTAGCCTCTTGAGTCCAATGCTTTGTTCTTGAGTGTAGTGCCAGTCTCCTGAGTGTAGCACTTTGTCCCTGAGCACAAACAACTGTTGGAGGCGTTAAAATGCTCCAAATTGAGATCTTGATAGCTCCTTGGAAAGCTCTTGATGTCTTCTATAAGATGGACACCTCAAGCATGTAATTTGGACACTCCATGATGGATAAATTTTGATTTTCCCAAGGTCACTCCAAAAACTCAAGGTTTCTCTGACAAGAGCGCAGCTCCACCTTGCAGATTACTTTTGGATGCCTTCCATTAATCCAAATCATAAGATGAAGGTACCACTGGAAATATTAGGATGTATTCTTTACAATAGAGGCCTCAAGCACTGCCAAAACCTAGTCCAAACCTTTGAAAAACGGTCTTGAAGTCAAGTTGTCTAGAAGTGCAATAAAGCTCCTGTAGCAATTGTATTTTGGGTATTTCTTTCAAAGCATAACACTTGTGCATAAAATGAAGGATGTTTTTGTCCCTTGGACTATAATGGACAAAAACCTCTTTCACGTTTGTAAAATTATTCTCCATTTCATAAGAAACATATTTTGAAGCAAACATGTCCCTATGAGAAATGATGAGGCAAGGTAGTGGACTGCAACATTGTGTTATTTGAAATAAAACATTACCTTTACCTTTATTTTTCTTTCCCTAAGCTGCCTACTCCCTTTACCCACTTAATCACATGATGGAAATGTTTTTGGCATCATATGGTATCACGATGACACATGGATTTAAACCCTAGACCATGACCTAAAATGAGGGATTTAACCATTTCATGACCCAAGACACTTAAATGAAGATATGATACCTCGAAAAAGACAATGAACATGATGAGTGATGAAGATCATGAGTAAGTGAAGGGAGCAGCAGTCACCTAGACACAACAACCAATGACCAAATTTTTATTTGAAGATTGACTGAAATGACAAAAATTTGACTTCACACCCTAACAACACCTTGTAAGAGCATATTTGATCACTCGTGAAAGGTTGAACTGACTAACACTAACAGGGTCCATCATCTCGACTACATTTGACACCACCCTCCCTTGCACCTGGTAAGCATCCATGTCAATCAATAGTACATCCCCTTACATTTTTCACTTAAATCTTAGATCACCATATACTATCAGGATCCATGGATATCCACCTAGGCCTGTGAGCCATCTCATTCAAAAGACTTGAAGACTAACCCCATTCTCCTCTTCTTTACTTATTTCTTACCAAGCCCACTCCCAGACCACCCTATTTATCTTTTTTTTCAGATCAAGTTGAATGCAGCCATGTATTCTACATTTTTCCTACCATCCATCCATAAGGCCTAACCCATATGCATCACTTCATCCACCTCATCAACCTAGCATGAAGACCAACCAATGGGGCCCCCACCCTCAACAAAACCCCTACTTGCATAGTCACATAGGTCACCATTTTATTAGTGCAACCATCTCTATTTCTGTACATCCCAAATCACGTTTTACATTATTTTTGCAAGTGTACAATTTTTTTTAGGAAAATGTTTCCCAACCATGTTTTCATGTCTTGTACCTGACAACAGTCCCTAGTTCGCTTAGTTGTTTCTCGCGTATCACCACACTACGATCCACATTCATTCATCATTCATTACACAAGTTATAACATGCTTATACATACCCTAGATGTCCTATTGACTCCAGCAGCATTCCCCCCAAAAAAAAAAATTAACTTCCACCACACACATTATAGCTCCAACCTAGGGCAGTTTTCCATATCTACTTATATTCTTAGCTCTCATTATCATGCCTTTTGACCTACCATGTTACAGTCATATTTATTCCTTCATTATTATTCCCCAAATAAACATTTTAGGAAGTTGGTGTTTCTTTCCTATCAACTTCAACACCCATCTTCTAGGATCAAATTTGTACCTTGGGTACTCCCGCCCTTATGGGACATTCTTGGGTGGCACAATGAGAATTATTATTTCCCATTGATGTAATTGGTCTCCTTGAAATTTGACACCAGATTTTTTTTTCATGTCAAGGTAGTATCATACATTCTAACCATTACAATTCCCTTAGCACTTGATTCAATAGTGCATAAATTGCGATGCATGGGAGGTACCTAGAGTCGAAGACACATGCATCCATTAGCACCTCACTCAACAATGCTTCATGTTTTGATGCATGTGGGCACCTAGTTTAGTCTATATGTCAAAGGCACCCTAGATGGTGTAAGAAGTTATCATCATCTGCGATCAGCATGTCAGCCACATCAATGCTGACTTGACATGAAGATTTCCTATGATTGTAATACTTAGACACTAGTCATCATAACGAGCACAAGACATGCACGCCTTGTATAGGAACTTTTTTTCTAATAATTCTTTAGAGCTCGGTTATCTTTAATTCTTAGTCATGGATTTTCCTTACTCATATCCACTGCAAGTTACTTTATCTCTCAAAAATTTGGTAAGAATATCAGTCATATAAGAAAAACATGATGTATTTCGGCTATACACTTGTTCCTAATCATGTGCACCAATATTGCAGCAAGAATGTTGTAAATCTTGTGGCTACCAACTTTACTTTATCAGCCTAGAGTTTGTACAAACTTGGAGGTGACAATGTTGTATACACAAGAAAATGCAATGGGTCCACTCTTTGTCTCTGTTGAGCTAGCGAAAGACCACTATGGTTTCTCAAACTAGCCTTCTATTGATTTAGAAGAAGTTTGATTACCAATGAAGAAAGGAGAAATTTACCCAAATTGAGAGAATTTAAATATTGTCTACTGCAGTAATCAAATACTGAAATAAATGCTTTAAACACACCACTCATCTAAGTATTTGCTAAGAGATCTTGCTTCAGAAGAATTCTAAGCTAACATGTGTGCAATCCTAACTATCCTAGGCATGCAATATAAGATAATGAAACACTTTACTATTGTGCATATGAATGAATAGAATAGCTCTTTTTCCCTTTTTGTCCTTCTTTTGTGAAAATGTGAATGCTAAAACTTCTTGGTGGTATGGTAGGTGGGTTAGAGATGGTTGTGAAGGGTCATATGGCTTAGGAGGAAAACATGGGTCTTCATATAACTTTTTAGATGAATTTTCCTCAAATCGGCCTCAAATCAAGCCATTACAGGTCGTCTTACACGATGTCCTAATGCACCTATAGGATGTCCTAATGCTCCTATAGGATCCCCTGTATTCCTACAGATCCAGCCAAAAGCATAAGGAGGGGTTTGGAAGGTGGTATAAGGCTTAGGGAAGGTGAATGATGGAAGAAATAAAGAAAGGGAGTGGCTAGGACTTCCTTAGAGCTCAAACCAAAGTTTGTGAGATGGTTGGATTTGCACAACAAAACTGGAAAGTTTTTCTTATGGAATGATGAATTGGTTGATGGAATTAGTGGTTGTTGGTGATCATGGATGAATGAGGTTAGGCTCAGGCGACTAGCATGAGATGTTTCTGGACTGTTGAAACTCCCGCAATACATAGATCACTGACATTTACCCATGGACCATGTCAAATAAGAAAGATTTCCAATCAACATAAGAAAATGTAATTCCATTATTTAGTTTCCTAGTTCATGCATGGAAATACTTGTAAAATATTGTGAAACACCATGAGATCTAATAAAAATCTAGGGATATCAGAAATAACAACTAAAACCTATTCTTGAAAACTGAAAAGATGTTGGTCTAATTAACAGAAAACCCTAAATTCCATAAGAAAACAAAATTATGTCTTTTTGGGGCTGAATAGGAGTTTTTCATCAAGCCATGGTCCCTGAAGGGAGTGAGGCCAAATCGACCTGATATCAACCCTTTTGGTATTCCTTTATCTCTCTAAATCTATTGCTAAATCTATGTACAAATGGAAGATAACTAATCAAATATAGCACTACTTGCAATGAAACAATTCCAAAATCAATTCAACAATTAATATATGAAATAACCTAAGTATACAAGTACAATAAGAGGAATCTCTACTGCTAGGGTTGGGCCTTAACCCAAGAACTTCAGTTGTCCAAGTCAACTCAGTGTTTGATCAAGGAAATGTTCATTCTTATTATCATATAAAAAATTACATAACAGTGTTTTGCCACAATCATTTAACTCGAAAATGCCTAGTGTTCCTACATAAAAAAAATCCAAATCCTAATGAGGCTCTAGGCCTCCTTATTTATAAAACTAAATTCTCCAACAACTTCCTTAAATATAAGGAGGCTTGGCTTCCAAAATCAATATGAACCGGTTCTTAACTTTCACTGGCTCGGTTACCCATGATCTCCATGACTCGGCTGCTTGCAACTTCAAGCTAGTGTGATTTGATTGCAAGATATTTGAATGAGTGAGGATTTAATGAGAAAGATCCATCTCCTATAATATCTCCTTCTTGTCTCATTCAAGTTCCTGCACCTTAATTAGCTAAAATTGCCATGATTTTCTCCCAAAAAGCTATAATCAATGCGCATTAGACCACTAGACATAACATCTTACTTTTACTCATCTCATTAAGAAAAATATAATTAAAAAATGTAAGGAATTATGAGAAGAGTTGATTTTAGTAAGCTTGGAGGTGTATTAAGGTCCATATAGTTACCCACTGATGAGGATCATCATTACCCCCCTACTAAAAGTGTTTCTCATACTCTAAGAATCTTAATCGATGTCCATGTTCTTCATTGCTCTGGTGACCTCCCTGACATCCCATGCTTCTGTTGTAGGTTCCTCTTCCTGTGAATAAAATACAACCTTCCTCTCTATCTCTTCTCACTAATTCCTTTATTATTCTTCTCTCTTCCATTCCAACATTCCCAAAATAAGTGGTGGGTTGAGTCTCAAACCAATATAATTGAATTTGAGTATTTATAGATCCTGCATATACATGGGTGTTCTATTTAGTGCCTCTCTCATTCTCTGAGGAGAATGGTATTCTATGATTTTAGGCTGTAAGGCAAGGTTCTCCACCTCCTTTGGCAAGCTTGCATGCTATCATCTCCTAGCAATCTGAACATGTCTTCAAAGTGTGCGACTTCTTTTCCTTGTGCAACAAGGTACCTAGGTGCAAGCTTAGGATCATTTGAAACGAGGTTATGGGTGTTTATGGCAACCATTGGATTAGATTGTTCAACTCTGATCATGAGGGGTTCTGTCTCTTCTCTTGCCATTACCTTCTTCATTTTTGTAGCTCTTGCCTCCTCATGATTCATCTAGGATGCTAAGGCCATCAATTGCAAGTATTTTAGTTTTGAATTTGGGTCCCACACATTCAAATATGTCAAGGCCAAGTTGTGTAGGTAAAACTCAAACATTTTTTCTCTATCTTCCAAGGTGCTTTGATCACAAAGATCAATGAATTGCCTATAGTCCTGGAAGGGCATGGTGCCTCTCTATGCTAAAGTCTTGATTTGGAATTGTAGCCATTTTTACCTGAGATACAAGGCATAAGTCTTGGCTGGCATCCTGCACTGGAGTTCCTCCAAGGATAGACTGGACATAGTTTCCAACTGGCTTTCCCTTTCTTGTGGTTATCCTCTTAGCCATGCATTCTCTACTTCTAAATGTGATTTCATCATTGCCTCTCTATTCCTTATGCTACTCAACTCTCTACCCATCTCTTTCAATTTTTCCTCCATGTGGCCTACATCCTCCACTCCTTTCGATTTGGAAATTTGCATCCACTTGTGTGTCCTTGCCCTCTCTCTTTCAAGCTCAAAGAATAAGGGAATGGAAAAATTTTGTAGGATTACCCTACCTCATTCAATGAATCTATAGTAGGAGCTTAGGTTGGGTTGTGGAATAGGTTCCCTCGGTTCTTGGTATTCTTCCTTTGCTTCATGTGGAGTGATACCCTCTTGGTCCCTTTTCTGTACATCCTATAGGTTTGGTCAGGTTTCCTGTAGGATAGCCTCTGCTTCTTGTAGGTTTGCCTATGTCTCCTGTAGGATAACTTTTCCCTTTGATGAGGATAACCTTGTGACAAGACTCCTAACATAAGTGATGTGACATTTGGGAGAGGATTGTCCTGATGATCCTTCTCCTTGATTTTTCTCTAGAGGAGCTACCTTTCCTTGCTTCTTTGGTGAGTCTTCAATGACAATAGGAGTTTTGGTGGGGGTTTGAGGTCTTCCATGCCTAATCCTTGTGCTCTTTCTTGTTCTAAAGTACAATTGGGTTTGTCTTTGCCTCTTCCCTTTTAACTTGATAAGTGTACTTAGGGCAGTAAGAGCAACTAATTCCTCTTTCATAGTGGGCTTTGGAGATACCCTTGGTGATTGTTCCCCTTCTTTGCCTTGAACTATAGGCCTATTTTCTTCCTTCTATTCTTTTTACTCTTTCCCATTCTCCTTCTCATTCTTACCTTTCTCTTTCTCTTCTTCCTCTAGTTTCTCACTCTTCTCATCTATCTCTTATTTTGTTTCTTCTTCTGTCTCTTCTTCATTCTCCTCTTCCTTTTCTTCGCCTTTTCCCTCTTCCTTTTCCTCTTCCTTTTCTTCTTCTTTTTCCTCTTCATCTTCTTCTTCTATTTCTTCTTCCCTCTCACTAGCAGTGGGGCTTTTTTCATATTCAACAGCTTGAATTTTCCTTCCTACCTGCACGTACCTAAATGTTGTCCATGTAATAAGGAGTCTTAGGTTTTGTAGAGCATATTCTAGGATGAGTTTAATCAACCCATAATGGGCTAGTTGTTTATGATTTCCCTCCTGCAATTTGATTCTCATGTCTATCATTGGTTGAAGAAGAAAGTAGGGTATACTAAATCTATTTTGGGGAGGTGTCTGCTCCAAATATCAGTTCTTGGAGGAGTGTGAAGTGGTATCCATACACCACACTATATCTCCTTTCACAAGATATGTATTTAATGAGGTGGTAACTAAATTCAAGCCAAAGGTATGGAATTCTTCCTCTTCTAACCCCATTTTTGTCTTCCATTGGCTCCTCCCCTTCCAAAAAGAATTTATTATTTGCAAGGGTGTTGTTACCCTTATGTTCTTTTCTCCAAGGTAACCCTAAAGGGAGTGTAGTGATTCTGCTTATAACTTTAGGGGTGATTTCTATTGATATGCCTTTCACCACAACAATGGCATGGGTCCTAGTGAGGGGTATGAGTGAGAGAGTAAAATCTCTGGCCACCTCATCATTGTATCCTCTCATCCTCTCAAAGAACCACATCCACTGGTGCCTTGTGAAAATTTCTACTACAAGAGGATGCTGGTGGATCCTTACTATGTTTGTGGGTTCTCTCTTGTTAAAACCTCCTATCATCTCTCTCTGGTAATTTTGGATGCATGGATGGATATAATTCAAGAATTCTGGTGGGTGAGAGAGGTTGGAGTGTTAACTTGCAATAAAGTTCTCCTAGACTACAATTTCGTTAATCAAATGAGGATTTGTTTTCTTTTTAACTGGAAAAAATGGAAGGTATAGCTCCTACCTTACTTGTTAGGTTCTTTTAAGGACAACCTTTGATTTCTCCTCCCTTTAGTGCCCACTGATAATCCTCTAGATTGACTACTCTCTATCTTGCAAGTTTTCCTGTAGGATCCTGTAGGTCTCATGCGCTGCAAAATGTTAACTGTCTCTTGTAGGTGTTGCTTTAAGAAGGTCTATGGCAACCTCTTTTTGATGAATCATCGAGATTTATAATGCTCTCTTTGCATGGGAATCAATGTTTTATTTCCTTATATGGATGATCATGTGGGATGGTGTGTTGGCTGTCTAAGTACAAGAACCTCATTTTGGACCATTGGTCCCACTCTCAGTCCATCATTCTACCTTACCTTGTAATCATCTCCCACTTCATTCCTCTGTAACTTAACCATTTTTGACCTTATCTCCTTTTTCTTCTAATTTGACTCCTGCGACATGTGGAGTGGCCTAACGATTTTCTCCTCGTCGATTGGCCAAAGGTGGCCAAGTTAACTGGACACCATTACTTATAAAACCAACTCTTACATAATCCTATAGTTTTGATCATATCGTACTAATGAGAGAGCATGAGTAAGATGACATACTTGTGGGTAAGATGCTTTGATGATGATGCATGTTGTAGAATGATGTCTCTATGTTGTGTATTTGATGCATGTCCTTCTTTGTATTTCCCTCTTTTGATACTTCTTTCTTTTGATGTGCAGGTGCTGGAGAGTGATGTTGGTGATCTTGCTACTACTGCTGAGCTCTGGAAGATCTTCCTCAACATATCCGTCTTTGTGCTAAATATGGATGCAACCCTAGGAAGTTTCCTTTGTGGGATAGGCTACTACAAGATTTCCTACAGGAAACCTATAGGATGTCCTGTAGCTACCTCTCCCCTAAACTTTCATTTTTTTTCTCACTTCTAGAGCATGAGGGTTGTTAACATGAGTAGAGAAGGGTTGTAGTGAATGGTAGATGAGAGTTGTGGTCTTCAGGTATTTTCCCTCTGTCCTCCTTCTCTCCCTCTTCTATTTTTTTCTTGAAATATA
>APFE030735398.1:0-71440 GCA_000404065.3 Pinus taeda | reverse complement strand
ATATATTTGAATTGACTTATTGGATGGATGCAAGGGTAACATGGTGATGGAAGGCATGGTGATGATGTGGTGGAGTGAACATTTTTTTTCTTAGCCACAGGTTGTCATCCACTTTCTCTAATATCACTTTTCTTGGGATTTCAAGGCCATTGTAATTCCTACAGGAAACTCCTGTAGGTTTACAGTGAATCCTGTAGAAAACACAAAGCCTATGTAAACTGAGCTGGAGGAGTCCATAAATGGAAGAATGGATGAAATAATGAAGAATATGAGATGGAGGGATTGAAATATGGATGTTTTAGGTCCTTTTGTTCCTCTCAAGCGGAGCTTATTCTCCTTTTTCTGACCTACAAACAACATTTCCAAATTTTTTTACCTTTTCTCTCGTTTTTCATTTTTTTCTCTTCTTTCTTTTTTTAGAAAACAACTAGTCTACCTCCAAGGAAGTTTTGATCCCAGTTGCCTTCCTTGGGTGCCTCAAAAGAGGTTTTCGCCCAGATATATTTATATTTTTCTTTTTATTCAACACCATTGGGCCGCCTCAAGAGCTTTTCAACCCAATAGTGGGACTCAGGTGCTTCATGGAGGTTTTCACCTAAGTCTCTTTATTTTTTCTTTTTTTTAAGGGACTTGATGGGTGAAAGCTGAGACTTGCTCCACCACCATCACTATCTTGTTGATGCCATTGATGACTTATTTCTTTAACAAAGGATTCTTGTAGACCTTCAATCTGTACCCATTGACAAGTAAACTGATAGCCTCTACATCAATGGTTTTTATCTATACTGAACAATTATCATGAAATTTTTCTATTACATAAGACCCTAACCATCTAGTCCTTAACTTGCCTTTAAAATCCTTATACCTGGTATCATACAACAAATCCCAATCATGTTGTTGAAACTAGTTTTCCTTTATATCCTTGTCATGCCAAATTTTCCTTTGAACTTGATTCACCTCTATGTGCAGGAGGGCTTGCATCCTAAATTAATCTAACCCATTCAACTGGAGCAATCTTTCTTGTTGTGCCCTAGTGAGATCTAAATCTAGTTGTGGTGTGATTCTTAAGGTGTTGTATTCAAATTCAATGGACAACGGGGCTTTCTTCCCATAGACTATCTCATAAGGTGTGTATCCAGTGGTGGTCTTTCAGGTGGTATTGTAGGCGCAAGTGGCCTCAACTAATCTATCTGCCCAATCCTTTCTATTGCTACTAATCACCTTGGTTAGAAGTCCTTCCAGTGCTCTGTTGGTTACCTCCACTTGCCCATTAGCTTGTGGGTGGTAAGGAGTGGATTTTCTATGCTTGGCCTTGTTCTCTCTGAACAAGTTTTCAATCATGTGAGATGTAAATTGACTAGCGCGATCAGTGACCAATTATCTAGGGTACCCAAACTTATAAAATACATTTTCCCTTAAGAATTCAACCATATTTTCTTCTGTTGCTTCTTTGATGGCCTTGGCTTCAACCCACTTGGTTAAATAGTCAATGCACATAATGATGTATTTCTTTTACGTAGATGGAGGGTCAATGGGTCCAATGAAATCCATGCCCCACTTTCCAAATGGCTTGAAAGTCACTTGAGGTTGTAGAGGCATTTCATCCCTTGGGGTAGGTTCCCCATCCTTTGGCACCGATCACACTGACTAGTATATCTCCTCACATCTTGGTGAAAAGTGAGTTAGTAATAACCAGCTTGTAGTACCTTGAATAGTGTTATTTTGGATGCAAAGTGACCTCCACAAGGCTCATCATGATAGGTCATTAGGATGTCAAAGAATTCCTCCTCCTTGACACATATTCACAGAATTTGATCCAAGCCTAGTTTGAAGAAGTTTCCCACAATCCAAGTGAATGGGGCACTCTTCGTTACAGTCTTGCTCTTTTCCTTGGAGGACACATTTGGTGGAAACTGTGCAGACACCAAGTAATTTTCTATGTCAAAGAACCATCAAGAGAGAACTGAAATGGTGAATAAGTGTTCATCTGGTATCTGATCATAAACAATTCCTTCCTCCCCTACAGGAAAAGTCAATTTGGATAAAAAATATGAAACAACATACTCCTTGCTAAGCTTATCAATAATAGTTAAATCAAATTGTTGCAATAAAAGTATCCATCTAATAATCTGAGCATTTACATCAGGTTTATTCATAAAGTATTTAATTGCAACATGGCCAGTATATACAAATGTTTGGTAACCAGTAATGTAATTTCTAAATTTACTCAATGAATGCACAACAACAAAGAGTTGTTTTTCGGTCACTGTGTAGTTCAACTCGACTTTTGACAGATTCTTACTGATGAAGTAAATGGAATAAGGTAACTTGTCCTATAGCTGGCCTAGAGCTCCTCCTATGGATTTGTGAGAGGCATCGACATGTATATGGAAATGAAGAGCCCAATTTGGGCCTTGGAGAATAGGGGCAGTAGTCAACCTGTCCTTTAGGGTGTCCAAGGCTTCTTGACAGCTTTTTGGCCATACAAATTCAGATTCCTTGGCCAACAACCCAAATAACGGAGAAGAAAACTTGTTGAAGTCTTTTATAAATATCCTATAGTATCTGGCTAAACGTAGAAAACTTCTGACATCTCTCTGTTTTTGTAGGGTTGGGACCCTTTGGATGATGGCTATCTTATTTAAGTCTACCTATAGTCCTTTTTGGGATATTGATTGACCTAGAATAGTCTCTACACTCATCAAGAACTCACATTTTTTGGGACTAAGGGATAGGTTCATTTCAATGCATTCATTCAACACCTTACCCAAGTTGGAGAGATCCTCCTAGAAATCACACCCATAGGGTGTAAAGTCATCCATATAAATTTCCACTACATCATGGACTAGCTCGGAAAAGATACTCAATAATGCCATCTGCAAAGTAGCAGGGGCATTGCATAAGCCAAAAGGAAGTACCCTATAGGCAAAAGTACCCCAAGGACAGGTGAAGGTGGTTTTATTCTAGTCCTCTAGGCTAATCTGGATTTGATTATATCTGCTGAACCCATCTAAGAAAGAGAAGAGCTTTTTCCCTGCCAGGCCATCTAATACTTAGTCAATGAAAGGTAGAGGGGAATGGTCCTTCTTTGTTCCTTTGTTTAATTCTCTGTAATAAACACAAATCCTCCACTTCCCATTTTTATTTGGAACCAACACTAAAGGAGAAACCCACTAACTATCAACAAAAGGGTAAATTAATCCTGCATCCAACAACTTTTGCAATTCGTCTTTCACTATATCCTTGAGAGCTGGATTAATTCTCCTTTGGGATTGTCAGACTGGTTTGCAACCTTCTTTGATATAAATGTGGTGAATACACACCGAGGGGTGCACTCAATTTATTTGTAACTCCAAGAAAAGGCATTCAAATGTTCCCTTAGCATGTTGTACAACTCTTCGTCTTGGTATACAAAAAGAGAGGGGTTTATTTTCAAAGTTCTTTCAGGGCTGAATTATATTTCCTTGACATGAGTAGGGTTTGAATCAGCTAAGCATAGTCAATCTGATGGTTTCTCTTCGTTTCCTTTACAACTTCTTCTGAGGACAAGGTGTTGAGATTTGGATTTTGGAGGATGTGTTTAATCAAATCACCTTCATCAGGTTGTCCTCCCCCCATGGCAGTTTCTAGGGTATAGAGTTGGGCTGAGTAAACTTCATCTTCTTCCCTCTCTTCCAACCATAAAGGTAAATCATGTTCTAAATATGGCTAAGAAGGAGGGTACAAGATCAACTTCTTGGATAGATTCCCATTTTTGATAGTCATGTTTCCATCCCTATAGCTGATGTAGGCAATGATAGTGGCTAACCAAGGCCTCCCAAGTATGAAAGGATAACCATTAAGCTTGGACTTAAGTTGAAGAACTAGGAAGTTAGCAGGGTACTCCTAGGAGTCAATGGAGACCATCACATCCTCAACAATCCCCTCAAGGGTCACTGTGGAATGGTCTGCAAGTTGCAAGACTGTTGTCGTATTTATTAATGAATCCTAAAGATTTAGCTTGAGCATGGTGTCCTTAGTCATGAAATTAATGGTAGCCCCAATATCAATGAAGGTGTGTGCGACAATGGTTCCATTGATGTGCACATTTACTACAGGGCTTCTAGAGTCTAAATACTTCGGGCAAATTTTCCCCAACATTGAGTCAGACAATTTTCCAATGACATTAATGGTAGGGGTGTCTCTTTTTCGGCTCCTTGCATGTTTGAAACACTTCTCTTTAATGAGTTTGTTGTAAATAGGTACATCCTTAATAACTTGGAGAAGTGGAATTTTGACACATAGATTTTTTAGTTCACCCAGAAGTTCATTCTCTTTTGGGGTAGGCTCAATTGGATGAGTTAATATTTGAGGAAAGGGTGTTGGATTCACTCTAGGTATACTTTCCACTCTTTCCTCCTCACTCTCCCTTAGTGGAGATGGAGGTCGGATGTCTAGGAGTACTCTCCTAGATCTCAGCTTGATTTCCTAAATTTCCACACGATAAGTAGGGTAGGATGTATCTCCATTGTATACTTGTTGTGTCTATCTGTTGTTCAGGTTCAGATTTGGTTGGGCAGGCATCTGAGGTTGTTTAGGTGGAGCAGGGTGTAAAAGTTGTGGTTGAGTAGGAGGTGAAGGTACTAAAGTTGAAGCATTGTTGCATGGGGGCCTCCACTCGTGGGGTGGTGCATTCCACTGAGGTTGTGGAAGAGTATATGGCTGAAATGGATGGTTGGACAGCTAAGAATGGTACTGAGGTGAAAAATATTAAGGAGAAATTGTAGATCAGGAGGGATGAGTAGGGGGGGCCCAAGAGGGAATGGATGTGTTTTGAGACCTCCTTTAGTTTATGTAGCAGAGCTATTCAGTCACCCCTTCAGTCCCCTGATACACAACTTTTAGTTCAAGCAGAGAAAGGCACTTATCTGTGGAGTGGTTTTCTTCATAGACCGAGCAAATTTCTATAAGGTTTAATGGATATTCATTCCTAAGGTGCATCTAGGGCAGAAGATGGCTAATGCTCTCTCTTCTTGTTGGCATGATAGGCCCTGACCGAGGTGATGGGCCTCTAAATTAGACATAGATTAGGGCCCATGCCTCTAATTTAAAACATAAATTAAGGCTTATGACCATCCTTCAGCACATTAAACCTCTCCTTTTACATTAGATAGTTATTTTTAAATTTAATATATTCATTAGGAAGGTTTATGAATAATTCAATATTTGTGCCTAATATTATTTATTTTTGTGGAATATTATGAGAATATTGGGCATATTATGAATATTTGGAGGAGGAGATAATTTAGGGACTCCTTCCCTACTACTGGAGGATCAATAATAAATAATAAGTCAATAAGATATTATGGAATTATGGCACACAATGTGGAGCTCCAATGATTAAGGAAATATAGGAATGTGTTCCACTAATCAAGGGTGTAGATCCACCAATCAAGGGAGTCGATCTGCTAATCAAGGGATTTCGGTGGGGAAATCTTCCTCCACCCATGGGGAATGATTCTTAGTCATTTTGTATAAGTACCAAGTCGAATTTTCCTCTAGGGAATGATTGAAAAAATCTAGGAATGTGTTCCTACCATTTAATGCAAATTCCTAGTATTGGGGACTGATTGACTAATCAAGGCATTTTGGTGGGGAAAGCTTCCTCCATTCATGGGGAGATTTTCATTAGTGTTATTGTGGAGATATCTTGTATTTTTGCAGCTCCATTGTATTTTCTTGGAGGGATGTAATTCTATTGATGAAAATAATGAAGATTGGTGTCATGTTCAGCTTCTAAATCTTCTTCTCCTCCATAGGTCTCTAATTTTCCTTGGGATTTGCTATCCCAGGAACCTCAGAGCCCTTTTGTATCATTTTCTTTCGTTATTTTCATTGCATATTCACATGCATATCTAGTTTTTATTTCTTTATATTTCTACATTTAATATTAATGATTTCTTGTTGTAGGATTGAGTTAAATGATTGATGTAAGTTATTTTGCATGATCACAAGCATTATTTCATCATTGTAAAAGTTTTGTAAGTTCATAGTAATCATTGAGATACTTAGATTAGTCTTCTTATTCCCAAATCTAGATTGTTGGACCTCCTTTTTAGCAAATAACAATAAATTTATACTATTTTTAAGAGCATGCTAATGAACTTCAATGGAAATAATTCCACTTGCATCAGATCACAAAAAAAATCTAGTTCATAAAAAAAATAACCCATTTCATTTCCACTTGATTTGGTAGGCATTTTTTAGATTTACTAGCTCACTAGTTCTTGAATTTCTAGATCTTCGACTAGTAATGTTTTTTATTTCTTTTGCATGGGTTAACAAAGATCTTTTTGAATGATTCCACTTGGAATAGGGACCTAAGACATCCTAGTTAATAAAAAAAATTGTCCCATCCAATTTGGATTTGATTTTCTTGGTCATTAAACCCTCACCAATTTCATCATTTCACAAGGAAGCTTCTCCAAGCTTTTTGAGCAAATCCATCCATCTCCCAATTTTGGTTTTGAGTTGTGAGTGATCCTAGCAATTTTCTCACTCCATTCCACCCATCACACACCTTTCCTAGGCCTCCAATCACCTCCAACACCTCACATTTTTCTATAGGTTGTATCCTTTAGCTTCACTGTAATTCCTACAGGATCATCTTGTAGGTTTCTAGTACATCCTATAGGTTTTCCTAAAATGGCCTGTTTTAAGGCCGAATTGATGGAAAACCTCTAGGAAGTCACCAAAAGCCTCCCAAGGGTATCCCACACCATCAAAACATCTCCTAACCCTCCCATCCAACCTCCAACATCCTTAATTCACCTGCCACATCACCAAAGGAAATTAGTTTGCATACTTGATTTTGCATGAAAAGACAAAAAAGCAAAAACAGAATTATTTCAGTCCCTTTACTTGCACATTAGTGATGCTTGATGCTTCTTAATTCCATGCTTAAATAGTAGCATTTGGTTCACGATAATTTAGCATTATTGCAAAGCATAGTTTCTTGGCAGGTAATTAGGAAATGGTGTGATTGAGCATTGAATTTCTATCTCTTTCCTTGTACTTTCTTTCTTGCAATAAGTTAAGGTTCCATTTCGAACATTTCATTTTCTGCAATTAGTTTAGGATTTGACTTCAATACATTCACTCCATTACATCATATCAACAAAGGAAGGAGACATTTTATGTTGCACATATAGTGTCAACACCTCTTAAGTTTGTACGAACCCCAGGTTGATAATTAAAGTCGATAGCCTTGGGAGTTGCAGGATTATTGTTGCAATACCGAGGCTCATCACTTTTTGGCGCCATTGCCGGGGAGGTGTCAAAGTAGAAGAAGAAGATAGCGAATAATGTAGAAGAAATTGATGGCAATGATGACAATGAGGAAGATCCTATCGGATTTCCCATTCAGGATACTGATGGAAGTGTGCACATCAAGAACATCCCTCCATCTTTTCTTCCAAAATTTCATGGTCTAAGGTCAGAGGATCTAGAAACCTTTCTCTTTGAATTTGAGATTGTTTGTAGATCATATGGTTACTTATTAAAAATTCAAAAAATTGAGATTGTTTTCAGCAACATTGAAGGATAGAGCTCTTAAATGGTTCATGAGTTTAGTGACTAATTCAATAAGATCTTGGAATGATATGCAAAAGATATTTATAGAAAAATATGAAGATCATGATATTAAATAAGGAATATTTAGAATGAATCAAAGAGAAAATGAGATTCTAGAGGAGATAATAGAGAGGTTCATGTATAATGTTAAGAGGGAAAAACTACATCGTTTAGGATCCGACACACTAAAAACCCTCTTACTAAGGACAATTAGGGATGAGTGGATTGATCTCCTTAATATCATGAGTAAAGGTGATGTATATCAATTATCATTTGAGGAAAGTTGTGAAACATGCAAACACATATCAAGAGGAAAAGAAAGAGTAGGTAAATCAACATCAAGATTGCTAAGTCAAGCTAAACATGGAAATTTGTTTGATGACTTTAAAATAGAAAATTCTTAGAAATCTAACCGAACAAGTAGAAATGTTAATAATACAAAATGAGCAAAAAGAAGATGTTTGTGTTGTCCATGTAGAATCACATGATGTTAAATGTTGCTCCTCATTACCAAAGTTGAAGGAAGTTCACCAAGAGGACAATGGAGCAAGTCAATTGTCAATGCAACAATGTTATATAGCTCCAAGAGGACCATGGCAACCTATTCAGCCTAATATGATGCAAAAGCCTAATTCACAATTTCAAGCTTATGAACATCCACCTCAAAGTAATTGGAACACACCCTTTCCTTGGTAAAATTAGCCATCTCAACCCCAAAACCAATCTTGGAAATGATTCAGGTGGCTCCAGGGACACACACAGGACAAAGAGGGCTGATGGAAGCTCAAAAATAAAAGTATTTAGAATGCTTTCAAACCAAGATAAAAGCGTAGATCTCGTCGTATTGACTGTGGCAGTGTGAATGGTTCATCCATCCGAGCTCGTATGAGGGAGAATGAGCCAGCCGAAGTTTTGGTTGACTTTTGTTGACTAGACATGTTTAATAGAGACACAATTTTGGAGTTTTCTGGTGGACGAAATCCGGCGAACTCCGGCCAGATTCCGAGTGAAATTGTCACCTCATTAAATTGTTTCCTTTGGTCCAAAATCCAAATTTTAAAAAATGGACATCTATTTAATAAACATTAAAAAATATATATAAATGTGGTGGTGGGCACCACCCCCGCCACCCCAAACTATATTAACAAAAAAAAAATTATTTAAAGGGCCGACAGGCCGTGACCCCCACCGGCCCAACCGCAACCACATTCCAATATCAACAATAATGGGTGGTGGGCAGGCCAAGTCCAGTGGACCCAGCTCACGCCCCACCACATAACACATTACCATAAAAGCTGAGGGTGGCGGGGCTCGAACCCGTCTGGCCGGTGCAGCTAGTCCGCCTCCCAAGCACCCTCACACATGCAACAACCAAACCATTAAACGCATCAACTAACCATTACTACGCACAACCAACAGACCCACCACCATTAACGCACCTTTTTCATCGGTTGTGGGTAATGGTTATAAAATGCATGCCAAAACGTTAGATGCACACCTATTCGAGAGGTTTGAGATTTGATCCCTCGACCTCTCTCCAAGTACATAACAAATTTACCACTACGCCAACCAACCCTCATGGAAACGTCTGCTCGAAAATTCATATAAACCCTCATTTTCATCAGTGTGCCTAAGCATGGAGGAACCAGGAGTGTGCATGGAAATCGAGGCAGGATAATTTTTTAATTAATTTATTGTAGGGAACCATGATTGAGCAAAATTCTTAGGAGGGTGAAATTTTTACAGTGTCCAAATTGGACAAATTTTATGTCAATCTTACACCTTTCAACAACATGAACCTAATTGTGCAATCAGATTTTTGATCTGAGTAGCATATTTGTAGAGGACCCAGAGGAGGTAATCTTTAAGGAATCTAAAAGATTTCTTAAGCCCCAGATTTCCACTTTCTTAGAATTCATAAATTTGATAGTCGGTTTTGCACTATTCGATGCCACAAATTTGATGGTGCAATCAGATTTTTTATTTGCTCATTTCATTTTCTGACCACTTTTCTAAGTGGAGAGTAGGTGTGAGAATTCATGTGCGAGCAACCATTTCCATGAGATTTGATGCTGCTGGATTTGACGTATGAACAACTTCAGCAGTTTGACATCCATTTCTTCAGATGGCCCCTGGGTGTGAGGTATATGCAGTGTGTTCATGTACTTATTTTTTATGCATTGTGCTGCACAGATCCCTTTTTAATGTTTGATGTGGGATCTTGTTTTCTTACTTATTTCATGATTCCTACTTGATGTGACGTAGAATCATTTGTGGGATGTACTTGTTGTCATGATTCATCATGTTTTGTTTGAGATCGCTTTGTTGTCATGTTGATGGGATACCCATGTTGTCGCCATGTATGCTTGCATTGAGATCCCTCTTATACCATGTTGGTGGGATTCTCATCATGCATGAGTTTTGTCATACTGATAGGAATACATTTTCGAATGAGAGTTTCCTACCACGGAACATCTCTTGGATCCACTCCTGTGTGAGGGAATTTTCCTTGTATGATAGCGACATCACCTCTTATGTACATGATCACTATTGACAACACTTAATGAAACGACCTACACCATATTGACACCGAGCCCAAAGACATAGTCCCTCCTCAAAGAACTTCGTTATCAATGGATTATGTTTTCATGTGTTGATGATTGTCATGTTCCTCTTCTTTCCATCATGCAGATATATTCATTTATGCTCTTTTAAAAATGAAATTTAACACATCACAAAAGTAAAAGGTCTTGGAAGGGTCCTTTGTCACACCCGGACCTCGATCAAGTGGTATCAGAGCAGACTTTGCGTGGATGTGAAATGCAAGTGTGAACAATGGAACATACAGCGACAGAGGATGACAAAGGGATGTAAGAGACCATGCTCAAAATTTCCAAAAGGGTGGAAATAATGTATGAAGCTCTACAGAAAAAGATAGAGGAAAAGGAGCACTTGCAACTTCAGTCGCAAGCCACGAAAGAGGCCCTGGAAGAACTGAAGCACAAAAACCAAAACCTTCAAATAGAGAATGTTGAATTGAAGATGCATCTACAAGAAGACAAAGAGGAAAAACAAATTTTTCTACAACAACTGTGAGCTAAGGAATAGGCCTTAGAAAAGCTGCAGCTTGGCCCATGTGAGGTAAAAAGTAATTCTCTGAATTCATGTATGTGTCCTGATGATGATTTCACTATTTTTGAAAATCATACCATAGGAATTGGCTCCAAACTGTTGAAGAGAATGGGGTATGAATGAAAAGGCTTGGGTGTTAATGGCAAAGGCATTGTCAACCCCATCAAAGTAGAAGAATTACCCTGTCAAATAGGAGTTTGGTATGTCAGGAAAGAAGATGGGGAATGTGTCGAGACAACTATCAAACCACCAACAATAGATGATGAGAAGCCCTCATCATTTCTTTCCAAATCAACAGAGGAGGTAAAAGATGTTGATTTCCTTTCAGTTTCATCTTCACATAGTATGATTTATGTTCGAGATGTGGAGATCCCAATTACAGGGACAAACATGAGGCTCCTCACAAAGACAAGGCATGAGGAGGAAAGTAGAACTTGGTGTTAATAACCAAGGCATAAATCAACAATTCGAGGTTGTGAAAAGACCTCAATTTGCAGGATTGAGATACACCAAAGGAGAATGCTCGAAGGTGTCATATGCTTTCAAGACATTGTCGAAATTGTCGAGGAAAGAGAATGATGGGAACACATCTCCATCATCCCATGGCAGTGCCCATTGCAAGGAAAGAGCTGAGGCAAGCTCTCATCACCATACTTGCACCAGAGACAACAAGGAAAGGTATAACCACTCTCGACATTCAAATGTTAATTTTGATTATAATCATGTTTTTAATGATGAGCGTAAAACATGGCATCAAAAAACATGTACCTTTTGCAGATTACATAACCATGCATTTTCTAAGTGTTGGAAAAAAAAGCACCACACAAAAGGAGGAGGCATGAATGACCCTCTCAACAACATGTAAAGAAACATGTTAAGTAGATTTGGAGGAAGAAAATGTATTGTCGTCATTGCAACAGAAGTGGCCAGCAAAGAGCAACTTGTTGGAGGCTCCATCTAGAGCGGCGCCTTAAAGAAAAAGTGTAAGTGCATGAACTAGATGAAACGATTGTTCGACAAGAAAAAACACCACAAGGAGGTGACCCCTTCTCATTGATAAGTGAGAATTGGTTTCTAGATATGTTATCTTATCATGGTCATGCTTTTGTAAATCATTTGTTACATTTTAAGATGTAAAAGTGATGATGTGTTTTCCATCACTTGTTAAGCAATAATGATGTCTCCTCTTATTTTGAGTTGCATGACAAACTGTGAAAGTGATGTTGTGTTTCCGTCACTTGCCAAAGAAAAAATAGTGTTTGGCCTTATCTTTGTAGATCATGTGTTGCAATGATGAAGTGTTTTCAATCACTTGTTGAAGCAGCAATGATATGTTGGCCTTGTTTTCATAGCTGGGGTATTGTGTCCATCTTGATGTAAACTTGACCATCAAGTATGTGTTATAAACTCGTGGCAAGTGTGGAATACTTGGGTCAGTAGTTGGTCAGGTAAGACAAGCATGTAATTTGCAAAAACAATGTACTACAGGTTGCTGAGGTTGCAGGTGTGGGCTCATCGCTTAAGGCTTTGAAGAACAAAGGTGAAAGAGATGGAAGCGAGACCATTTCAGGACGCTTGTGATGCGGACAAGGTATATATAAGTTTTAGGTTATTTTTCATGTTTTGGGAGGATCAAAAGCTCCTCAGTGGGGAAGATTGATCCGAGTGGCTCCAGGGACACACACAAGACAAAGAGGGTTGATGGAAACTCAAAAATCAAAGTGATTGGCATGTTTTCTAACCAAGACCAAAGCATAGATCTTCTCGTCCTAATCGTGGCAGTGAAAATGGTTCGCCAATCCGAGCTCGTATGAAGGAGAAAAAGACAGTTGAAGTTTTAGTTGACTCTTGCGAACTAGGCAGGATTAATGGAGACACAATTTGGGAGTTTTTCGGTGGATGAAATCTAGCGAACTCCAGCCGGATTCCGAGTGAAATTGTCGCCACGTTAAATTGTGTCCTTCAGTCCAAAATCCAATTTTTAAAAAATGGTCATCTATTTAATAAAAATAAAATATATATATATATATAAATGAGGTGGCGGGCCACCACCCCCACCACCACAAACTATATTAACAAAAAAAAATTATTTAAAGGGCCAATGGGCCATGAACCCCACTGGCCCAACAACAACCACATTCCAATATCAACATAATGGGTAGTGGTTGGACTACCTTCGATGGACCTAGCCCATGCCCCACCACATAACACATTACCATAAAAGATGAGGGTGGCGAGGCTCGAACCTGCCTGGCAGGTGCAGCGGACCCATCTCCCAGGCACCCTCACACATGCAACAACCAAACCATTAAACACATCAACCAACCATTACTACGTACAACCAATGGAACCATAACCATTAATGCACCTTTTCCATCAGTTGTAGGTAACGGTTATAAACTGCATGCTAAAAAGTTAGATTCATGCTAAATTTGAGAGTGTTGGGATTTGATCTATCAACCTCTCTCCAGCCACATAACAAATTTACCACTGTACCGACCAACCCTCATGGAAAATTCCACCCAAAAACTCATATAAAACCCTGATTTTCATCAGTCGCCTGAGCATGGAGGAACCATGAGCGAGCATGGAAATTGAGGCAGGATAATTTTTTAATTAATTTATTGCAGGGAACCATGATAGGGCAAAATTCTTAGGAGGGTAAAACTTTTGCAGTGTCCAAATTTGACAAATTTTATGTCGATCTTACACCTCTCAAAAACAAGAACTTGATGGCGCAGTCAGAATTTCAATCAGAGCAACATATTTGCAGAGGACCCGGAGGAGGGAATCTTTAAGCAATTTAGGTGGAACTAAAATATTTCTTTAGCCCCGAATTTCCACTTTCTCAGAATTTAGAAATTTGACAGTCGATTTTGCACTATTCGATGCCACAAATCTGATGGTGCATTCATATTTTTTATTTTCCCATTTAATTTTCCAACCACTTTTCTAAGTGGAGTGCAGGTGTCACCATTCATGTGTGAGTAGCCATTTCCATGAGATTCAACACTGCGAGATTCAACAAACGAACAACTTCAGCAGTTTAACATTCTCTTCTTTAGATGGCCCCTAGATGTGAGGTATATGCAGTGTGTTCATGTAATTATTTTTCTATGCATTGTGCTACACAAATCCCTGTTTGATTTTTGATGTGGGATCTCATTTTCCTACTTATTTCATGATTCATGCTTGATGTGATGTAGAATCATTTGCATGCTGCACTTGTTGTCATGATTCATCATGTTTTGTTTGAGACCCATTTGTCATCATGTTGATGGGATATTCATGTTGTCGCCATGTATGCTTGCATTAAGATCCCTCTTATACCATGTTGGCAGGATGGTCATCATGCATGAGTTTGTGTCATATTGATAGGAGTACCTTTTTGAATGAGAGTTTCCTACAGTGGAACATCTCTTGGAGCCACTCCTGCATGAGGGAATTTTCCTTGTATTATAGCGACATCACCTCTTATGTACATCATCACTATTGACAACACTTAATGCATTGGCCTACACCATCTTGACACCAGGGCCGGGAGACGTAGTCCCTCCTGGACGAACTCCATTATCAACGACTTATGTTTTCATGTGTTGACGATTATCATGTTCCTCTTCTTTACAACATGCAGATGTATTCATTTATGTTCCTTTAATAATGTAATTTAACACATCATGAAAGCAAAAGGTCCTGGAAGGGTCCTTTGTCACACCTGGACCTGGATCAAGTGGTATCAGAGTGGTCTTTACATGGATGTGAATTGCAAGCGTGAACAATGGAATGTGCAGTGACAGAGGATGAAAAAGCGATGTACGAGACCATGCTCAAAATTTCCAAAAGGGTGGAAATAATGTATGAAGCTCTATAGAAAGAGATAGAGGAAAAGGAGTGATTCCAACTTCAGTTGCAAGCCATGAAAGAGGCCCTCGAAGAATTGAAGCACAACAACCAAAACCTTCAAACAAAGAACGTTGAATTGAAGATGCATCTACAATAAGAGAAAGAGGAAAAACAAAGTTTTCTACGACAATTGCGAGCTAAGGATGAGGCCTTGGAAAAGCTGTAGCATGACCCATGTGAGGTAAAACGTAATTCTCTAAATTCATGTATGTGTCCTCATGATGATTTTGCTGTTCTTGAAAATTATACCACAGGAATTGGCTCCAAACTATTGAAAAGAATGGGGTATGAAAGAAAAGGCTTGGGTGTTAATGGCCAAGGAATTTTCAACCCCATCAGAATAGAAGAATTACCCTGTTGAACAGGACTCGGGTATGCCAGGAAAGAAGTTGGGGAATGTGCCGAAACAGCTAGCGAACCACTAACAATAGATTATGAGAAGCCCTCATCAGTTCTTTCTGAATCAACAGAGGAGGTAAAAGATGTTGATTTCCTTCGGTTTCATCTTCACATAGTATGATTTATGTTCGAGATGTGGAGATCCGAATTACAAGGACAAACATGAGGCTTCTTACCATGACAAGGCACGAGGAGGAAAGAGAACTTGGTGTTAATAACCAAGGCATAACTCAACCATTTGAGGTTGTGCAGAGACCTCAATTTGCAGGCTTGAGATACACCAAAGGAGAATGCTCGAAGGTGTCATATTCTTTCAAGACATCGTCAAAATTGTCGAGGAAAGAGAATGATGGGAACACATCCCCATCATCCCATGGCAGTGCCCATAGCACGGAAAGAGCTGAGGCAAGCTCTCATCACCATACTTGCACCAGAGACAACAAGGAAAGGTATAAACACTCTCGACATTCGAATGTTCATTTCGATTATAATCATGTTTTTAATGATGAGCGTATAACATGGAATCAAAAAACATGTACCTTTTGTGGATTACATAACCATACATTTTCTAAGTGTTGGAAAAAATAGCAGCACACAAAAGGAGGAGGCATGAATGACCCTCTCAACAACATGTAAAGAAACATGTTAAGTAGATCTGGAGGAAGAAGATGTATTGTAGTCATTGCGACAGAAGTGGCCAGCAAAGAGCAACTTGTTGGAGGCTCCATCTAGAGCGGTGCCTTAAAGACAAAGTGTCGATGCATGAACTAGATGAAACGATTGTTCGACAAGCAAAACCACCACAAGGAGGTGACCCCTTCTCATTGATAAGTGAGAAATGGTTTCTAGACATGTTATCTTATCATGGTCATGCTTTTGTAAATCATTTGTTACATTTTAAGATGTAAAAGTGATGATGTGTTTTCCATCACTTGTTAAGCAACAATTATGTCTGGTCTTATTTTGAGTTGCATGACAAACTGTGAAAGTGATGTTGTGTTTCCATCACTTGCCAAAGAAAAAATAGCGTTTGGCCTTATCTTTGTAGATCATGTGTTGTAGTGATGAAGTGTTTTCAATCACTTGTTGAAGCAACAATGATATGTTGGCCTTGTTATTGTAGTTGGGGTATTGTGTCCATTTCGATGTAAACTTGACCATCGAATATGTGTTATAAATATGTGGCAAGTGTGAGATGCTTGGGTCATTAGTTGGTTAGGTAAGACAAGCATGGAATTTAAAAAGAAATGTACTACAGGTTGTTGAGGTTGCAGGTGTTGGCTCATCACTTAAGGATCTGAAGAACAAAGGTGAAGGAGATGGAAGTGAAACCTTTTCAAGATGCTTGTGATGCAGATAAGGTATAAAGAAGTTGCAGATTGTTTTTTATGTTTTTGGAGGACCAAAAGCTCCTCAGTGGGGAGGATTCATCGAGGTGGCTCTAGGGACACACACAAGACAAAGAGGGCTAATGGAAGCTCAAAAATCAAAGTGATTGGAATGCTTTCGAGCCAAGACCAAAGTATAGATCTCATTGTCCTGATCAAGGCAGTATGGATGGTTCAACAATCCGATTTCTTATGAGGGAGAATGAGCTAGTCAAAGTTTTGGTTGAATTTTGTTAACTGGGCAGGTTTAATGGAGACACAGTTTGGGAGATTTTCAGTCGATGGCATCCAGCCAACACCGGCTGGATTCCGGGTGAGATTGTTGCCTCGTTAAATTGTCTCCTTTGGTCCAAAATCTGAATTTTTAAAAATGGATGTCTATTTAATAAAAATTAAAAATATATATAAATGAGGTGGCAGGCCACCACCCCCACCACCCCAAACTATATTAACAAAAAACAATTATTTAAAGGGACGACGGGCCATGACCCCCGCCGTCCCAACTGCAACCACATTCCAATATCAACATTAATGGGTGGTGGGTGAGCCACCTTCAGTGGACCTAGCCCACACCCCACCACATAACACATTACCATAAAATCCGAGGGTGGCGGGACTTGAACCCGCCTGACCAGCCTACCTCTGGGGCACCCTCACATATGCGACAACCAAACCATTAAACACAACAACCAACCATTACTACATACGACCAATGGAACTGCCACCATTAATGCACCTTTTCCATCGGATGTGTGTAATGGTTACAAACCGCATGCCAAAAAGTTAGATGCACACCTAATTCGAGAGGGTCGAGATTTGATCCACCGACCTCTCTCCAACCACATAACAAATTTACCACTGCGCCAGCCAACCCTCATGGAAAATTACGCTCAAAAACTAATATAAACCCTCATTTTCACCAGTGCACCTGAGCATGAAGGAACTAGGTGCACACACGGAAATTGAGGTAGGAAAATTTTTTAATTAATTTATTACAGGGAACCATGATTGAGCAATATTCTCAAGAGGGTGAAATTTTTGCAATGTCCAAATTAGACAAATTTTATGTTGATATTACACCTCTTAGTGACACGAACCTTATGGCGCAATCAAAATTTTTATCTAAGGAGTAGATTTGTAGAGGAGACAGAGGAGGGAATCTTTAAGGAATCTAGGGGGAATCTAAAATATTCCTTAAGCCCCAAATTTCCACTTTGTAAGAATTTAGAACTTTGACAGTTGATTTTGTACTATTCAATGCCACAAATTTGATGGCTCATTCAGATTTTTTATTTTCTCATTTCGTTTTATGGCCACTTTTCTAAGTGGAGTGTAGGTGTCAGCATTCATGTGCGAGCAGCCATTTCCGTGAGATTCGACACCGCGAGATTCGACGTACAAGTAGCTTCAACAGTTTGACATCGTCTTCTTCAAATTGCCCCTACATGTGAGGTATATGCAGTGTGTTCATGTACTTCTTTTTCTATGCATTATGTTGCACCAATCCCTATTTGATGTATGATGTGGGATCTTGTTTTATTACTTATTTCATGATTCCTACTTGATGTGATGGAAACTCATTTGTGGGATGTACTTGTTGTCATGATTCATCATGTTTTGTTTGAGATCCCTTTGTCATCATGTTGATGGGATACTCATGTTGTCGCCATGTATTATTGCATTGAGAACCCTCTTATACCATGTTGGCAGGATGCTCATCATGCATGAGTTTGTGTCATACTACTAGGAGTACCTTTTTGAATGAGGATTTCCTGCAACAGAACATCTCTTGGAGCCACTCCTACATGAGGGATTTTTCCTTGTATAATAGTGACATCACCTCTTATGTACATCATCACTATTGACAGCACTTAACGCAGCGACCTACACCATCATGACACCGGGGCCTGGAGATGTAGTCCCTCCTAGACGAACTCTAATATCAATGGCTTATGTTTTCATGTGTTGTTGATTATCATGTTCCTATTCTTTACATCATGCAGATGTATTCATTTCTGTTCTTTTAAAAATGCAATTTAACACATCATGAAATTAAAAGGTCTTGGAAGGGTCCTTTGTCACACTCGGACCTGGATCAAGTGGTATCAAAGCGGTCTTTGCATGGATGTTAATTGCAAGAATGAACAATGGAACATGTAGCAATAAAGGATGAAAAAGTGATGTACCAGACCATGCTCAACATTTCCAAAAGGGTGGAAATAATGTATGAAGCTCTACAAAAAGAGATAGAGGAAAAGGAGTGGTTGCAACTTCAGTCGCAAGCCACAGAAGAGGCCCTGGAAGAACTAAAGCACAACAACCAAAACCTTCAAACAGAGAAAATTGAATTGAAGATGCATCTAGAAGACGAGAAAGAGGAAAAACAATTTTTTCTACGACAGTTGCAAGCTAAGGAAGAGGCCTTGGAAAAGCTGCAGCGTGACCCATATGAGGTAAAAAGTAATTCTCTAAATTCATATATGTTTCCTGATGATGATTTCGCTGTTTTTGAAAATCATACCATAGGAAATGGCTCCAAGCTATTGAAGAGAACGAGGCATGAAGGAAAAGGCTTGGGTGTTAATGGCCAAGACATTGTCAACCCCATCAAAGTATAAGAATTACCCTGTCAAACAGGACCTGGGTATGTCAGGAAAGAAGTTGGGAAATGCGCTGAGATAGCTAGCGAACCACCAACAACAGATGATGAGAAGCCCTCATCAGTTCTTTCAAAATTGACAGAGGAGTTAAAATATGTTGATTTCCTTTCACTTTCGTCTTCACATAGTATGATTTCTGTTGGAGATGTGGAGATCCCAATTACAGGGACAAACATGAGGCTCCTTACTAGGACAAGGCACGAGGAGGAAAAATAACTTGGTGTTAATAACCAAGGCATAAATCAACCATTCGAGGTTGTGCAGAGACCTCATTTTGTAGGCTTGAGATGCACCAAAGGAGAATGCTCGAAGGTGTCATATGCTTCCGAGACATCATCAAAATCGTCGAGGAAAGAGAATGATGGGAACACATCCCTATCATTCCATGGCAGTGCCCATTGCACAGAAAGAGCTGAGGAAACCTCTCACCGCCATACTTACACCAGAGATGGTAAGGAAAGGTATAAACACTCTCGACATTTGAATGTTCATTTCGATAATGATCATGTTTTTAATGATGAGCGTAAAACACGGCATTAAAAAACATGTACCTTTTGTGGATTACATAACCATACATTTTCTAAGTGTTGGAAAAGAATAGTAGCACACAAAATGAGGAGGCATGAATGACCCTCTCAACAACATGTAAAGAAACATGTTAAGCAGATCTGGGGGAAGAAGATGTATTGCAGTCATTGCGACAGATGTGGCCATCAAAGAAACACTTTTGGAGGATCCATCCAGAGAAAATATAATTTTCAAAATAAGCAAAGGAACCTCTTATTCATATTTGAGTGGTTTTGATCAAATCACTCGTTCCTTCTCAAATCACTTGTTGTATAGCACCTACTACGTCATGTCCTCTCCTTGGGCTCTTCACTTGCAGCTTTACAAATGCTCTCTAATAGCCTTACTGATACTCTTAAGAAAGAATGAATAATAGCTTCAAACAACACAGATAGAATGGAAAAGAAACCAATGCTTTATTAATATGATCTTCGGGAAGATACAGAGCTTTCAGACACATCACACTTCTTACTTCAACACTCAGCAAAAGATGATCTTCATGTTTGCCCAATCTTTCTTTTTATAAGCAAACACAAACATCACACCAAAAGCTAAATATTCTAGCCTATCTAAAAGGATGAAATAATTGAGGGTCATGTCGGATATCTCTGATCCACATGGTCTCTACTCAATATTCCATAGTACAATAATTCAAACTATTACCATGGTCCTTTCGGACTACAGTCACCGTCGTAATCCTCATCAGTCTCATCAGAGGAAACATTTTTGGCTAGATAAGAATCTTCTAGCGTCTGGAGATAGTCAATTTCGAAATGATGTTCTGTGGGGTCTTAAGCATCTTGATGTATGTCTAGAAATAAAGTTTCTTTTTCTTCTACCCTTTGCTTTTCTTTTCCTTTTCTAGATGCCGATGGTGTAGCTGATCCTTTATCTTTTGAAGATTGGCCCACTTCTAACTTTATTCTGTCCTTAGAAATGATAAGATTCTTACACGACATTTTAAAGGGCTCATCTTTCTTTCTCCATCTGCTATTATATGTCAACGGATTAACTTAAATATCTAGAAAAGAATCTTTGCAGGCTATGGAAAATGATGGGACAAGTTGAACAACTAGCTCTATTCTGTCTAGGAGTTCCCATTTGAAAATCTGGAAAATTTTCGTGGAGGGTTCAATAGCATGTTGGATCCATAGTTTGCAGTGGTCACTGATACTGTCCCTTTTCTTCCATCCCAATTCAAAAATGAATGCATTACAAATCCTTGTTGATAACATTAAACTGATTAGGCATACTACATCTGTGGTCCAATTTCCTATGATTATACTAATTGTTACCAGAGATTTCTGATTTATTGAAAATCTTAACACTTTCTTTTCTCCTTGTAATTCATCAAGCTTTTTCAAAATTTTAATCTTTTATGTCAGATTAACCTTACTAAATTCTTTTAGCCAAGCTGTCACCCTTTTAGTTTCTTCAGTATTATCGACTAATACTGAAACTTCTATGAAATTATTATCAATAACTTGGGAAAATGGATTAGGAGAAATAATATTTTTCATTTCTATGCTCTGATAATCCCATGGGGATGAAAATATTCTCAAATATTGAAGGTACACTAGGATGTTCTAACTGTTTTCTTCTTTATGCATAACCCATCTTTTATTTCCCAACCTGCAAATGGTTCAAAAATATCATATTGAGGAAAAGTGTTAGTATTGGCATACTGTTTAATATTCCTTTGTAAAAATGCAGCTTCTAATTCTTCAAAAAGGTCAGGAATTTTGAGTGAGCATAAAAGCTTCTCAATTTCACTCTTGATATTGATTTCTTCTAAATCTAGCATTTTGGCGCTGGTAAAGATTTCTAAAGCAAAGTCTATACTTCCAATCATCTGATAGAAATTTAATACTTTTAAAATCCACAACATAGATTCTGTATACTGGATAGACCATAGATCATCAAGAATTCTAAAATAGATTTTTACTTTCATATTTGGTAAAGAATATACCTTTACCAATTCTACATCTAACCCAAGAAGAGTACCAATATTTTTTGGCTGCCAAGATTGGCATTTTTGAATCCATTGGTTTATTCTTATCCTTAGGCCAACAATCTTCTTGATTTATTAAATAAGAAATCTGTAATGTTTCTCAAGAATTTTGAATCTATGTACAAATATAGCAAAATCATCATCCTTACCAGGAATATAAAAAATACTTCTACTTCCAATTCTATGAGCTTTATTCATTTCTTTGGTAAGTGCATCTGCAAGATAGTTAGAATTTCCTAGCACCCATTCTACATCAAACTCATATTCTAGAACCAAATCTGCCATGATAACAATCTACCTCTTACTATTTGTCTAGAGATTTTTGCTGTTAGAAAATATTTCAAATTCATGGAATCAGTACGAATCAGAAATTTTACGGACTAAGTAAAGCTCTAATCTCTGAATTCCATTGAAGATTGCAAGAGACTCCTTTTTAGAAGTGAATTAATTTTTCTGATGAGGAAAGAATTCACTAGATGCATAGGCACACAATTCTTCAAGCTTATTATCTTCCCTTTTTTCAAATAAAACAGTAGCCCAAAATTCATCTGAAGCATCAATCTATAAAATTAGCAATCCATCTCCTGGGGGTTGTAACTTTGGAAGATTCTGACATTCAGCTTTAAGTTTCTTGACTGCATTAGTGGCTTGAGTGGACCAACCCAACTACAAATTCCTTCTTATTGGAGCAGTCTTTTATGATAATCTAGGAATATATTTATGAACATAATTCAATACTCCTAGAAAACGCTGAATTGTCTTGGTATCTTTAATTTCATTTGGGAAATCTGATAATTTTTTTAACGCATGTAGTTTCATTTGGATTTGACCATTAACAACATGAATTCCCAAAAAGTCAATATTATCTTGAAATAGAACCATTTTCTTTTCAGACAAAACAATTCCATGGTTCTGAACTTCTTTCAAAAATATTTCTAAATGCCTTAGATGAGAGGCGAGATCAAGACTGTGTATCAAAATATCATCAATGTAAGTGACAATGAAATCATACTTACCGAATATAAAATCCATCCTACTTTGAAAGAAGGCAAGGGCATTTTTCAAACCAAAAGGAACCACTTTCCACTGTTAAAAACCTGTTGGACATGTGAAAGCAGTTTTGTGTCTGTCACCTTCTTCTATCTAGATCTGATAGTAACTAGATTTCATATCAAACTTACTAAAGATCTTACTATTCTAGATTTTCTGCATTATAGTCTCCTGTCTTGGCAAGGGATAATTGAAATTTTAAGTAATAACATTCAACGGTTTATAGTTGATTATCATCCTTGCCTTTCCTCTCACTATTTCTGAATGATTCCTTACAAGGAATGCAAAACAATAATAATGTGATGTGCTAGGTTCAATTAGCTTTAAGCTTAACAACTCAACTATCTATTTTTTAATTTCTTGTTCATCGCTAGGAGTATAAGGAATAAGCTTACCTTTAACTCCATTATCATGCATTGTAATGATCTCATGTTTCGGACTTTCTACTTCCCAGAATTTGTGTGGATCTTCTGAGCAAATTTTAAGCAAAATCTCATAGATAGAGTTTTGATCTTGGGACCAACCTGGATCAATTACTGCTTTCTACTTAGTATTCAAATTCATCTTTTCTTCATAGATCTGCAACACTTCCTGCCAATTATTAGAGTCATTTTAAGGCTTTCGAGCACCTTCTTTTCTTTGACTATTTTCTCTCCTGGCTTCTGAATCGACTAACTGCAACCTGGGCACAGATATAGCTTTCTTCTTTAAGTTAAATATTAATTTATCTTCACTGATTCTAACAAGAAGCACATAATTAATAAATGGCATTCTGAGAAACAAACTAGTAGAGGGATCATAGTGCTGAATAGAAAAAAAATTTAGAATATTTCCCCCAACTTTCAAAGAAATATTATCAACATAATGGGTAAGATTTATAGTACCCCCAACTATCTCTGAAACTAAAATATTCTGCAAAGGTTTCCATAATCCTTTAAATAAAGAAGGTCTGGCAATATTATTAGATCCTCCTGTATCTACAAATGCATCTACATCTCTCCAACTACCTTTAACCTAGATCAAAACTGGTACATACAACAAATTATTTGTCTTCCACATTTTCTTCAGAAAATTTTGTTCAGCAACTGTATCATATTTTGGAATAGACATAGATGATGAAGAAGCAACATTCTTTTCATATGGACAAAAATCATTGAGCTTTGGTAAGAGAGAAATTGGTTTTTTACCTTTATCAATGTTTTGATTTGGAGACCAACACAGAGAAACAGGTTCTTTTGTAGTATCATTTTCAAACTCAGTTTCTTCAAACTCATCATTGTAATTTAGCTCAACTTCAGTAGACAATTCCGTTTCTCAACAATCTATACAATTTGTAATATAATTCATCTTCTGAGCAATATCTGGAAATTCATCATCTTCTGATAAAGAAGCATCAGTAAGAATATATACATTTGAAACTTCTTCTTGAGAATTCACTACGGACCAATCATTAGCCAATTCTTCAATTTCAAAGCAAGCTTTCAACTTATTAGAAGATTTATTTGGACATTTTCTTGCAAAGTGACCTTCTTGCTTGCATATAAAACATCAATTATTATGGACTGTTTTCTTTTCTTCAAAAAACAAAAATTTTTGAATGGTCTTCTGGGATTAGCAACCTTTTTTGGCTTAAATCTACCATATTTCTTGTATCTTTTCTTCTTTTTGAATGGTGTCCATGGAAGAACAACATGACAAACATCAGCACCAAGTGTTAGATCATAGGCTTTCTTTTGCCAATATAAATATTTTACCTTTTCTTGACACCTAAATAGTAGATCTATCCGATATATCTGATCTATAGTTTTTGTTTGCACTTCAAGATCTTTTAGAATCAGATCTCCTAGGTTACCTGGAAGTTTAGATAAAAATGCAATTTTCTAGGTAGAGGCATTTGACAGATTTTCTTTTGTAACTTTTGGTCATGAAATATTGACCAAATGAGTATAGAAATCCCAAATCTATGAGTTCCGTCCTAGTCAGATCTATAATTATTTGCTTTTTCTCATCTACTAGTTCTGGCACAAACTGAGTTTTGAGCAATAATTCAAGAATAGATAATCCTGCTACTACTACTACTTGTCTTTCTACTTCAGGTGGTCCTGTCCACCAAACATATACTATGTCAGCCATTCTTTTTTCAGCTAGGACAAATATAGATACATTGTCTAGTTTTGTAATGACCTGCATTTGGTACAATGCACCTATCCATATTCTAATTGACTCTCCAAGATTTGTAGACTTATCTAAGTCTAGAATATATCCACTGGTTTTTGTTGCAAACAAGTCTTGTTCAATCCGTGGATATTTATGAATTTCTTTAATAAAATTGGCTTTTTGTATAGAAGGCAGAATAAAAGAAGGAAACTTAGAAACAACATTTTCTAATGTAACAATTTCTGATTTAGACTTTCTTGGTTTGTCCTTAAATTGTTGTTTACACGTGGCTTATAAAATGCTTCACTTCTTGTCTTCTAATTTTCAGAAATACAGGCTTTAGTTTCTTCTTGATCCCAAAAATTAGGTGTAGACATATCAATAATAAACTTGGAACTTTGGGATGCTTTTTCCTTTCTTCCTCTTTCTTTCTTTTGAATTATTGCTTCTCTTTCTAGTTTATCTTCTTGTTGTTCATCATAAAGAAGCTTGAGATTAGCCAATACAAGTTCATATTGCTTTCCTAAGTCATCAATGACTTCTTCGGCGTGAGAGCACCAAGTAGTGAGATAATTTCCTATCTGATAAACTTGGTCTAATTCATTTGCATTAGAATAATTATGCTCAATAAGTGGAGCACAATCAACATGAGTAGAGGGTTGTTTTGACATCAAGGAGGTTGTACAAAATTTGGTTTTGGGTGTCCATTTTCCTCCTTTGACAAAATGGTGGTTTACATACTGCCATTCTTCTACTGGTGAAAACTGAGAGGTAGAAATTCAAAACATCTTATTTACAGCTACAAAGGGTTTAGCTTCTAGTATATACAATTCATTTGGAGATAACTCAGGTTGACTCATTATGGAGTTAATATTTCTTTCAACAGCTTGCGAAGAAAAATATTCGTCAAAAGATGGTCTTGGTAGGGAAAATCTTCTGGGATGAACTTTTGGTCGAGGAACAAAAGGTCTTTCTGGCATAATTCTGACCTGACAATTATTTATAGAGACACGACGAAATCTATCTTTAGGTCTCTTATCATCATCAAGCGATTTTTATTGAAAACAACAGTCACTAAGAATTCCTATGGAATCATAAGAGACACCTTCAACTTGGGCATTACCTATCCCTGTAGAGACACAATCTCGTAAGATTGGTTGTTTCAGTTTTGGATGTAATGTATTGGTTAACTGAAATGAGGTCTGAACTAAGATTGAGAGATATTCAACGTCATCTACCATTTGAAGCCCTTGTACACCAATCACCAATTTCCAACAGTCTTTTAAATAAGCATCTGTCAAAATAATAACATAGTCTGGATAGACTGTTCTATATTGACAACTTGTTGCCAGATTTCCTACTATAGTTCCAATTCTGGCATGGTCATAATTATGATGACGTGTATCAAACACCTCTGCTATGCAAGGTGTATTCAAGCCATGTCGAAACAAAGAAGCTAAGCCTATTCTGATACCTCCAAAATGAAGATAACAGAATTTTTTATCTTTAGCATACTGCTTGAATTTTTTGATTTCTTCATCTACAAACAAGGATAAAGAAACGATCTATATAGATGGACCAGATATCTTGATTTTACCTCTACTTCTTTAAGCAAGAATTTCCTTTTAAAGATATAAGAAATAGAAGTCTTATATATATCAGTAGCATGTAAAACTCGAGGATACCATTTTTCAGGATTTTCTTTGACTTCATGTTTTTGAGTAGGATCAGAGTCATGCTGAACAAAGCAAGATTCAACTTCAGATACTAGTCTTCTCTCAATTGTAGAGAAAGAGCGAATTAAGTTTTACATTGTAGTAAAGAGCAGAGTATTCTAAGAAAAGTAACCTCCTATTCGTCTCTGAGTGGTTTTGATCAAATCACTCGCGCCTTCTCAAAGAACTTGCTGTATAGCACCTATTGTGTCATGGCCTCTCCCTGGGCTCTTCACTTGCAACTTTAAAAATTCTCTCTAATAGCGTTACTGATACTCTTAAGAAAGAACAAATAATAGCTTCAAACAACATAGATAGAATGGAAAAGAAACAAAGTGCCTTAAAGGCAAAGTGTCGATGCATGAACTAGATGAAACGATTGTTTGACAAGCAATACCACCACAAGGAGGTGACTCATTGTCATTGATAAGTGAGAAATGGTTTCTAGATATGTTATCTTATCATGGTCATGCTTTTATAAATCATTTTGTTACATTTTAATATGTAAAAGTGATGATGTGGTTTCCATCACTTGTGAAGCAACAATGATGTTTGGTATTATTTTGAGTTGCATGATAAACTGTGAAAGTGATTTCGTGTTTCCATCACTTATCAAAGAAAAAATAGTGTTTGGCATTATCTTTGTAGATCATGTGTTGTAGTGATGAAGTTTTTTCGATCACTTTTTGAAGCAACAATGATATCTTGGCCTTGTTTTTGTAGTTGCAGTATTGTGTCCATCTTGATGTAAACTAGACCATCGAGTATGTGTTATAAACTCGTGGCAAGTGTTGGATGCTTGGGTCGTTAGTTGTTCAGGTAAGACAAGCATGTAATTTGTAAAAATAATGTACTACAAGTTGCAAAGGTTGCAGGTGTCAGCTCATTGCTTAAGGCTTCTAAGAACAAATGTGAAGGAGATGGAAGCGATAACTTTCTAGGACGCTTGTGATGCATGCCTAATTCAGGAGGGTTGGGATTTGATCCCCCAACCTCTCTCCAACCACATAACAAATTTACCACTGCGCCAACCAACCCTCATGGAAAAGTCTACCTAAAAACTCATATAAACCCTCATTTTCATATGTGTGCCCAAGCATGGAGGACCCAAGAGTGCACACGAAAATTGAGGCAGGATAATTTTTTAATTAATTTATTGTAGGGAACCATGATTGAGCAAAATTCTAAGGAGGGTGAAATTTTGCAGTGTCCAAATTGGACAAATTTTATGTCGATCTTACACCTCTCAGCGACACGAACCTAATGGAATAGTGAGAATTTTGATCTGAGTAGCAGATTTATAGACAACCCGGAGGAGGGAATATTTAAGGAATATAGGGGAAATCGAAAAGATTCCTTAAGCCCCATATTTCCACTTTCTCAGAACTCAGAAATTTGATAGTTTATTTTGCACTATTCGATGCCACAAATCTGATGGTGTGTTCACATTTTTTATTTTCTCATTTCATTTTCTAGCGACTTTTCTAAGTGGAGTGTAGGTGTTAGTATTCATGTGCGGGCATCCATTTCCATGAGATTCGATGTCGTTAGATTCAACGTACGAATAACTTCAGCGGTTTGAAATTCTCTTCTTTAGATGGCCCCTGGATGTGAGGTATATGGAGTGTGTTCATGTACTTCTTTTTCTATGCATTGTGTTACACTGATCCCTGTTTGATGTTTGATGTGGGATCTTGTTTTCTTACTTATTTCATGATTCCTGCTTGATGTGATGCAGAATCATTTGTGGGATGTACTTTTTGTCATGATTCGTCATGTTTTGTTTGAGATCCCTTTGTCATCATGTTGATGGGATACTCAAGTGGTCGCCATGTATACTTGCATTGAGATCCCTCTTATACCATGTTGGCAAGATGCTCATCATGCATGAGTTTGTGTTATATTGATAGGAGTACCTTTTTGAATGAGAGCTTCCTACAGCGGAACATCTCTTGGAGCCACTCCCGCCTGAGAGAATTTTCCTTGTATGATAACGACATCACCTCTTATGTATATCATCACTATTGATAGCACTTAATGCTGTGGCCTACACCATCATGACATCGGGGCCCGGAGATGTAGTCCCTCCTGGACGAACTCCGTTATCAACGAATTATGTTTTCATGTGTTGATGATTTTCATGTTCCTCTTCTTTACAGAATGCAAATGTATTAATTTATGCTCTTTTAAAAATGAAATTTAACACATCACGAAAGTAAAAGGTCTTAGAAGGGTCCTTTTTCACACCCGGATCTGCATAAGGAAAGGAACTTATGGGAGCCATCCACAATATCCTCAATATTTTCCTCAATATCTTCCATATGAAACTGCATGTTATCCTTACCATTCACCTCCACCACAACTACAACCCCATCCACATCCATCTCAAATATACACTCCGACTTAACTAACTGTACTACCATTTCCAAACCCACACATTGAAGTAGCTCAGCCTCCTTACAATACTGAGGTACAATACTTCCAAACATCTCCTCCTGAGATCAATGGTATTCACCATAGCTTAGGAAGAGTATTGCAAAAAATAGATCCCCTTGATATATTTGAAGGACCACATCCAAAAGAAGAAGATTCAAATAAGAAGACCACAGAACCATGGGCTGCGATTGATAAAGAGCAGAGATCAAAATCAGACATCGAGAGAAATCCCTCATGGTTACCATCAAATCCTCCATGTATTCAAGAGAACAATCAACAAAAAGAGGAAGATTTGAAGGTCATGGTGAAGACACGAAGAATGATCCAAATCATCAAAAGGACCAGTGACATCACAACTATATTGAAATATGGTTCCAGACAGTCACTAAGTTGCAGCATCACTCTCTTCCTCAACTATTCTTGATCATTTCAAGGCCAAATCATTTGGTCTTTGAAATCGAGGTATGTCTCAATGCATACATTTCAATCCTTCGCATCATTTTGTCTGACATCTTGATGTGCACATGGCTCCATTGGAAGTATTCTTATACTTGAAAAGTGATTTTGTTTTTCAAGTAGGGTAGGGTTAAAAAAAAAAAAAAAAAAAACAAAAAAATTAAAAATAAGAGAAAAAATAAAAATCTAAGGTGAAAACCTCCTTGTAGGTGCCTTAAATTGGCTCATTCATTGAAAACCTTCATGAGGTGATCAATGTGTTGATAAAAAAGAAAAAAGAGAAAAAAAAAAAAATCCTAGGTGAAAACCTCCTTAGAGGTACCTAGGCAGAGATACTAGTTGAAACCTTATTGAGGTAGCTAGTAGGCCTAGAAGAAAAAAAGGAGAAAAAATAAAAGAATCCTTGCTCCATGCATGCATGTACTCTCCAAAATCTACAAGAAACAAGAACAAGTTGGTACCAAAAGTAAAATTGGTCAATCCTAGTCAAAAGAAGTCAAATTTTGACTTTCTCCTACTTCGCTCAAATGCTCCAACAAGGCCAAGGCCATGCCAATCCATCACCCTTATCTATTTTCACCATCCACACATCATTCTGAAGCTTCTACCACTCATTTTCCTTGTTGTCCTAAAAAAACTACAGGATGCTTTGTTTTACTACAGGATACAAAAATACATAGAGCATAAATTTTCTTTTGCCATAACTTGAAAACCATGCATCCATTGTCCAAACTGTTTTAGGGGGAGATGCATATGGATGATGGTAACATGCTCAAGCAATTTTAATAAATTCCCATGCACTGTTTCCAAGAAATTGACCTCCATAACCTTCAGCCATTTTCTTATTTTCTCAATATCCGTGGATCCATTTAAAACGTTGTTCCATGGGGAGATTCATATGGATGATGGTAACATGCCCAAGCAATTTCAACAAATTCCAGGGCACGTTTTCCAAGAAATCAGCCTCCATCACCCTTAGACATTTTTTGTTTTCTCGAGATCCATGCATCAATTCACCAATTTTTTTCTATGGGGAGGTGCATAATTATGATGGGAATATGCTCGAAAAGTTTTAGCTCAATCCACTCTACCATTTGAGAGATATGGACAAAACAAGTTGTTATCCTGTAAACCTACAGGATATAAAACAACACCTACAAGATTGGCAGTGATTAGTTTTAAATGAGGTCCAGAGGTCAAAGAAGCTTGTCCAGATCTTAGCAGCAGCATCAAGATCGTCAGCATCACCATCCAACACCTGCACATCAACATCAACTCAGTAGAAACATGCATGTCTCTCCAACAACCATCAAGTAGGTACACGTATGCAATATTCTTGACCTCTTCTCTTGAGCATATTACAGTTAGAAATTTGTTGTCAATGCATGAGAGATGAGGTTATATATGCTAAGGATTGGTCAGTAGTCTTAGCAGCCTTCAATTGCAACTCACTCCTTCACTCATGCAATGTTGAAAAGTCAAATTATGAAGGGTGATGATTTCAAGGAATAAGGACAATAGTTAAAAAAATATTTTTTTTCAAAGGCCAAGGTCACCACAGCTCTCCAAGCCCTTCATCCCCTTCATATTCACTATCTATTCATCATTCATCCATCCCATTTCATTCTTGAAAAAAAACAAAGGGAGCATCCTCTCCATTTTCATGAAATTTCCATTTGCAAGTTAGCAAGAAGGATGGTCAAAGAGCAAAGGAGGATCACAAAGAGACACATGTCACTCACATTTTTATTTTACCACTCATTAACATTCATTCCTCCACCATTAATATTATTTCTTCCACTCCTTTACTTAAATTTAGAAAGGGAATGCGCTTTCTACAGGATGATCCTATAGGAATTACAGCGACCCAAAAATCCTACAGGAGGCAGTCTAAGGAAAATAAATGACTTGATATGCCAATAAGGGTGTGGAAGACCTTGCCAAACTAAAAATATATTCAAGAACTCATCTTGAATAAGGGAAAGAAAGCAAGCTAATGGTCTCAAGAAACAACGATTTTTCTTTGAACAAATATATTTTTGGGCTTGTCCTTGCAGAGCTTAGAACCAAGATTCTTAATGGACAAGAGAGAGGCCACCAGGGCCATGGACGAGGCACAATGAGGTCACTAAGTTGCTCAGAGGATGAGCAACACTTTCAGCAAGGGGTATGATGGGCCTCTAAATTAGACATAAATTAAGGACCATGCCTCTAATTTAAAACATAAACTAAGGCCTATGACAATCCTTCAGCACATTAAACCTCTCTTTTTCATTAGATAATTTATTTTTAACTTTAATATATTCATTAGGAAGGTTTATGAATAATTGAATATTTGTGCCTAATATTATTTATTTTTGTGGAATATTATGCGAACATTGGGAAGATTATGAAGAGTTGGAGGAGGAGATAATTTAGGGACTCCTTCGCTACTACTGGAGGATCAATAATAAATAATAAGTCAACAATATATTATGGAATTATGGCACAAATTTTGGAATTCCAATGATTGAGAAAATCTAGGAATGTGTTCCACTAATCAATGGAGCAAATCCACCAATCGAGGGAGAAGATCCACTAATCAAGGGATTTTGGTGGGAAATATTCCTCCATCCATGGGGAATTTTCTTTAATCATTTTTTATAAGTACCAAGTCAAATTTGCCTCTAGTGAATGATTGAAAAAATCTAGGAATGTGTTCCCTGCAATTTAATGCAAATTCCTAGTATTAGGGACTAGATCCAGTAATCAAGAGATTTTGGTGGGAAAAGCTTCCTCCATTCATGGGGAATGATTCCTAATCATTTTTTATAAGTACCAAGTCGAATTTTCCTCTAGGGGGAGATTTTCATTAGTGTTATTGTGGAGAAAGCTTGTATTTTTGCAACTCCATTGTATTTTCTTGCAAGGATGTAATTATATTGATGAAAATAATGAAGATTGGTGTCATGTTCAGCTTCTAAATCTTGTTCTACTACCTAAGTCTCTGAGTTTCCTTGGGATTGGCCATCCCAAGAACCTCAGAGCCCTTTTGTATCATTTTCTTTCCTTCTTTTCATTGCTTATTCACATGCATCTCTACTTTTTATTTCTTTCTATTTCTGCATTTAATATTAATGATTTCTTGTTGTAGGATTGAGTTAAATGGTTGACGTAAGTTATTTTGAAGGATCATAAGAATTATTTCATCCTTGGAAAAGCTTTGGAAGTTCATAGTAATCATTGAGATTCTTGGATTAGTCTTCTCATTCTCAAATCTAGATTGTTGGACGTCCTTTTTAACGAAGAACAATGAATTTTTGCTATTTTTTAGAGCATGCTAATGAACTTCAATCGAATTAATTCCACTTGCATCATATCACAAAAAAAAATCTATTTCATAACAAAAATTACCCCATTGCATTTTCACTTGATTTGGTTAGGCAACTTTTAAATTTACTAGCTCACTAGTTCTTGAATTTCTAGATCTTCGACTAGTAATTTTTTTATCTTTTTTGCATGGGTTAACATAGATATTTTTGAATTATTCTACTTGGAATAGGGACCTAAGACATCCTGGTTAATAAAATAATTTGTACCATCCAATTTGGATTTCATTTTCTTTGTCATTAAACCCTCACCAATTTTGTCATTTCACAAGGAAACTTCTCCATGCTATTTGAGCAAATCCATCCATCTCCCAACTTTGGTTTTGAGTTCTGAGTGATACTGGGCATTTTATCACTCCATTCCACCCATCAAACAGCTTTTCTAGGCCTCCCATCACCTCTAACACCTCACATTTTTCTCTCGGTGGTATCCTGTAGGTTCATTATAATTCCTACAGGATCATCGTGTAGGTTTCTAATACATCCTGTAGGTTTTCCTGAAATGGCATGTTTTAAGGCTGAATTGATGGAAAACCTATAGGAAGTCACCAAAAGCCTCCCAAGGGTCTCCCACACCATCCAGCCATGTCCTAACCCTTCCATCAAACCTCCAACATCCTTAATTCACCTGCCACATCACCAAAGGAAATTAGTTTGCATACTTGATTTTGCATGAAAAGACAAAAAGACAGAAACAGATTTATTTCAGTCCCTTTACTTGCACATTAGTGATGTTTTATGCTTCTTACTTCCATGCTTATATAGTAGCATTTGGTTCATGATAATTTAGCATTATTGAAAAGCATATTTTCTTGGCAGTTAATTAAGAAATAGTGTGATTTAGCATTGAATTTTTGTCTCTTTCTTTGTACTTTTTTTCTTGCAATAGGTTAAGGTTCCATTTCAAACATTTCATTTTCTACAATTAGTTTAGGATTTGTCTTCAGTACCTGCACTCCATTACATCATGTCAACAAAGGAAAGGCACATTGTATGCTGTACATATAGTGCCGACACCTCTTAAGTTTGTACAAACACCGGGTTGATAATTAAAGTTGGTAGTCTTTGTGGTTGCAGCATTGTTGTTGCAATACCGAGGCCCATCACCAAGTTCAACATTAATTAGCTAAGAAAATCCCTACACTAGACCCTTTCGGCATCAATCCGCGGAGTGCAGATTGAAGTCTCACCCAAAGAAGTATGGGGGGATGCAGGAACCAATTTTCCGCACCCAGAGATGGTAGTGATGTCGTTTTATACCCTAAAGCTTCCTTCACGCAGGTTGATAAGAATTTTAGGGCTTATCGATATACTCCTCTTAGTAATCCTCTAGACCTTCATGAAGGTCTTTGATTGTCCTTCGCATAACATAGATGGGTAGATCAGACACTTATTTGCCTCTATAACTACTCTTACTTCCGTAATTACCCAAATTAGCTTAAGTATCTGATAACTTCAACATGCATTAAGATGATCTTTGCGTAAATAGATATTCTTACTTGCATTCGTATAACAAAGCAAAACATATGGATTCACGCATCAATACAAACGTAGTATTCATCATAACATAATCATATGCATTTATAATAGAAGTAAAATAGATCATACATAGATAATTCCAGAATAATTCTTTTTATTGTTGCTTTAGATATTGTTTACAGACTCTGACCGCCTTGCACACATAACTGTAGGTGTCCGCGCACTTAGATGTAGACTTCTACCCTGGGCCTCTATGCACATAGCAGCAGAGCCTCTTTCCTACACTAAGACTCTTCACTCTTAACTCTCATAGATCCATTACATCCATCAATGACTCAAAACATATCCCGATTGAACTCCCTTAGACTCTTCTAAGACTTCTCTTTTTATACAATCCCATGGTCCACAGACCATGGGTAGATCTCCTAAAGCTGACATGACTTACATAAACTAAGGACATAAACCCTTTATGACACTTCACATCTTCGCGCTCCGCAACAACAAAATGTGGAGAATTTACACTTCTTATACAAAAAATTGGGCTTTCTACCCCAAACATAACCCTAGGGAACCCATTCCCAATAAGCCCCCAACACAAATATGGTGACTCACCCTTGAGTCACTCTGCTAACGTGGAGATCTTGTCACGATGACCTCCCAGGTCCACTTGTACCACTACAATGAACCTTGGAATCCTTATGCAGCATCGGCCACCACAACCTAACACATAAAATCTTCTGCGTTGTTACTTTTCCTATGTAATGTCCTCTCGCGGCTCCTCCATGAGCTTCAACATGGATGTTGTTCCATTCAAAGTCAGGTACATAACCTCGTAAAATTTCATCTGAGCCCATTTTATATAAATTTCCTGCAATGACAGAAACGTCTATCATATGCACCACCAACTCCTTTTGTTGACTAGTATACCCTTCTGAAGTCGTGCCTATCGTCAGGAAGTGTATGATATCTGGAAAGTGATTGTCAGCGACATGCACTACAAAGAGCTATGCATCAGGTAGTCCTTCCTACAAATTAGTAGGCTCCTCTCTTATTTCAATGCATGACAGATGTTCCAGTCTAGCATTAAATCATTCTGGGTTTACAATAACTTCGAAATTATATTCCTGGAATAGCAACTAACATCTGCATATATTTCCCCCCAACATAGGCTTGTTAACCAAGTACTTTGATGCAGAATGGTTTGTATACATCTTAAAGTGTCCACCTAGCAAGTAGTGTCTGAACTTCTATAGCGCGTACACCATAGCCAAACCTTCACACTTTGTTGTTGAATAATTCCTTTCAGCTTTAAACAACTTCCTACTCGCAAATGCTATAGGGTGATCCAACTGTCCCTAACTATCCTGTGTCAGTACTATCTCGAGTGTAATACATGATGGATCCACATGCACATGAAATTCCTTCTTCCAATTCAGGAAGACTAGGATTAGCGCGGTGACCATCTTTTCCTTTAACACATCTATGCTTTGTTGACATTCTTCATTCCAATAGAATGTAGCATCCTTGTTTAGCAACTTCTCCATCAGCGCAGTAATCTGGGCATAACGCTTAATGAAATTTCTATAGTGTCCCATATGCCCCAACGTTGCACACAACTATTTCACACTTCTTGGTGCCTCTAAGTTAATTATAACTACTACCTTAGCTTGGTCGACCATTAATCCTTGTCTTCACACCATATGGCCTGGAAAGATTCCGAAAGGAACATAGAACAAACATTTCTTCAAATTGAGTGTGATCTGATACCTCCAGCATGTATCCAATATCAATCATAGGCTGGCTACATGGCATTTCACTAGCCCAAACATAGTCCAATCGTCAAATTATACCTCTAGAAACTTGTGAATGAAGTCCTTAAATGTTGTGACGACTACGTGCGAAAATATTGTCAGCGCGTTCTTCAGTCCAAAAGGCATTATGGTATATTGAAAGCATCCTCACTCCATGGCAAAGGTCGTCTTACTTCTATCCTCCGATGTGATATTGATTTGATGGTACCCAGAGAACCCATTTGTGAATGAATATGCTTCCTGTCGTCCTACATTATCCAACACTTCATCGGTAAATGGAGTTAGAAAAGGATCATGCATGCAAGTGTAATTAAGCTTCCTGAGATCTATGCATATCCTTATTTCATCCTTATGCTTCTTTTCCTGAACTACTATTGGGATCACCTAATCATACTCTTTTACTGGTTCAATAATACCCACCGTAGGCATTTTATCCAACTCTAAGCAAACCCTTTCTTTATACTTTGGATTGAGGCAGTAAGGCCTCTGCGTGATCAGCTTTGCATCTAGTTTCAACGTAGTTTTCATAACTCCCAGGTCCCCTATTATCCCTTTCAACTCTGAAAACTTAATAGGGAATAATTATTGATATTCTCAGAGCAATTCAATGACCTTATCTACTATTCTGTCATCCCAATATTCCCCAACCTTTGCAAATTTCAGCTCTGCCTTTGTTCCAATGTTCACTTGTCTTATTTTTAGCAACACAGTGATATCTAGATTTTCAATTTGTGGTCCTTCAGCTTCGCGATGACCTTCAGTATCTGGGATATTAATGTTCCTCGAATCCTCGTCCTCTTCTTCGGTAGTCACATTGTAGAAATCCAGTGTGTGGTGCAATTGGGTGGTCCAATCCAGTTGAATTATGTCCAAGGGATCCTATGGTACTATGAAGATGTTACCTTGGCTTCCTGCAATGCCTCATCAATACTTTCAAATCCATCCTCAAAGCTAAATTTCATCAATAATCCCTATTGCAAAAGTTACCATTCTTCAGTGCCATGGCAGAGCTCTATTTCTGGGTACCAGTTCATCGGTATTATATCCAAAGAATGAAAAATCAGATGCACCCATTCAAGCTGAGGCTCTGCTCCATAAGCCTTAGTCCATTTGACTAGGTGATTGCGCGGATCATCCCTTCCATCATATTTATTTGTTAGCCGCACTTGTGGGTGACCAAATCATAACCTCAACATCTTTCTGCACACATGCCAACCATCAAAACTATATTTTTTCACACCCCACCATCTCACAGGGGTAGTGTGCAGTGCCCCATCCAAAACTTGGAAGTGATGCTTCTCTGTCACTTCCCTTTCGAATGCATCCAAAAATTTATCGACATCAGTTAAACCATCATAATAGGGCAGACTCCTTACCTTTGATGATACAAAACGCAGTGACTTGGTCATCATATTATAGTGCAGCATAGATACTTCATGCAGTCGATTCTACTGGTGCTCTAACTCCTCATCTGAATCTAACGTGCAGGAACTTTCATGGTCCTAGGCAATGCATCCATCTACTGTCAGATTCACCCAATCCTGATATCCCATTGTTATCTTATAAATTTAGTCGAAATCATCATCACTTTCATAATCGTGGACCGGTTAGTATAGCATGGTCCTTCTACAGGGTCCGGGGGCACTACTATGTGGAGATCTTTCTGCTCAAATATAATATTTCGCTTCTTCAAATTGGTTACCCCATTCATGTTAGTACCCCAATCAATCCCAAAGAGTGGAGGGTAGGGATTGATGTCATTCACAATCTCTATCACTTCAAAATCAACCAATGCACTCGTGCCCCCAATGTCAACTGTCACTCCCTGCAATCTTCCCATGGGGATGATTTTCTATTGATTTTCCATTCTTAACTAAATCAGAGACCACTGTAGCACAAGCCTCCCCATACTCTCCCATGTTTTTTTAGGCAAAACATTCATGTTTGACCCCAGCTCTAGAATAACTTGATCCATCTCATATTCTCCTATCTGCACAGTGAGCCTCATCTCACACCCAGTTCTTGCCTTATGCTGACCAATCTTCCTGATTAAGCGTGGTCCATCAGGGGCTTTTTCTTATCTGGCACACTTATTTATCAGATCCTGTATTTCTTTTAGGACCTTTCTATCATGCAGCAGCTTCATACAGGTCTCCAAGAAAGTAGTAAGCATGGAAGGATCCATCTCTTTAGATGGCTTATCCTAACTTCCTGAGGTAGAGTCCTCATCGAAGCTTTTCTTTGCTTCCATAAATGTTTCCCTTACTCACTCTAGATCAAACCTGATCTCCTTTTCTAGTACTTTGCCGACCCATTCATCTTGTTTAAGCTACTTCCCCCTATCTTAGCCAGTCATCATTCCACTCCACACCATAATATTTACCTTAGGATCCTCCTTGCGAGGCTCAGCCCTCATCATCTGCAAGTTCTGAGTCGGCTGCTGAGGCTGCGACCCTTTTCGTGTATCTTGGCTAATAATACAAGGAAATCCTTTGTCACATGGTCAAAATGAGTACAATATTGACATGAAAGACATGTCAGGTTCATGCAATCCCATGTGTAGTCTCCCAGTCCTCCACAGTTATAACAAATGACCTGTCCCCGACCTCCACCAGGTCGTCCTCTACCTCGACCTTGTCTACGTCCCTGATATTTGCCTTGCGCTCCCCCAACGCCTTGGTATGGAGGCTGGATTTTTGCCTTCACCCTATATGTGGGCATTCTATCCATCATTTGTTCATAACAACGGTAATTACACTCATCATGACCCACTGATTGATAGAAGTTGCAGAAGAGTTGTTGCAGTGTCTATACAAATTTCTACAACAAATGGAAATTGTCTATTGCATGTTTTCCAGCTACCTGATAGATAACACAACATAGTGCGGGCCCTGTACTTGGCCCTGCTTGAGCTTCCAGCCTTAGAGGCAATGTTCCCCCCTGTTACAACATAATTCACAAATATCGGACAATGATCTTTGTCATGCCCCTGAATTTTGCACTTCAAGCACCAAATTTGTTCGCGCACCTCTGCCCGAACTGTTCTATGTTTCTTTCAACCCTGAAATTCTAGGCACAGGTTCTACAATTGCACATGAATCTGCTGAAGCCCTAAATTAGTATCATGCATCAGTGTCTTCTACAATCACATTGCAATCTCAATGGCTTCTGCCTGGGTTCCAATCTTTTGCTATGACAAAGAAACCCTTAGATGAGGCAGAAGTGAAGCCACAAACCATTCATGGTGGTGCCCATCCATAAGATTCATGTTGGCTTCGCGGATTGTGCACTTTAACCTCTGATCCAAATCCTAGGGTGCCTCACCAGACTTCATCATGATCTCCTTGAATCTCACAATTGATTGAGCTTTAGATTTTGGCTTGCTGAATTCCTTATTCAGCATGGTTTGAACACCTACTAATGAAGCCATCGAGTTATCAGTGTAGTACTTAATGTACCATGTTAGCGCGCATTCCTGCAAAGTAGTAACCAATGTCAATTTCTTCATCTGATCATTTATAATACCCTTATCTTCCGATACAGCCTTCGCAACAAACCAAAATTGGTTCGGGTCCTTAGTTCCCGACCACTTGAACACACGAAATTTTACTAAAATCGCCATATTGGATGGTGGTGGTGGTGTGGATGAAGGTGTATGCGATGGAGGTGGTGTGGGTGGATGGGGTATTCGCAGGAACCCTTGTCTTATCAGCTGAATAATGCTCTTCAGAGAAGCCTATTATGCTTCCTTGTTGTCACTTAGAGGAGATCCAATCAGCAGGCTATATTCAGGGCATGTTTTTCCTCTATCACTGAAGATATTTCCACTTTGTGTAGCTCCAAACATCAAGGTAGCTGCTGTTAGTTTCGGTATCTTCATCCCTCCGTTAGAGATCAAATCTTCTTGTTGCGTTGCATATTAGGTGTCTCGCTCAGTCAGCTGCATTCCATTAGGAGCATGGATCATCTGACGGTAGTGGCTTGTTGTACATTTTCCCTCATGTCTTTTACCTGCTAACCCATTTCCATTCATCAAAATCATATGCAGTCACTTTTGGTCTTTGAAATTTCAAGAGTCGTTTCTAAGGTTTCACTTTCATTAGGTCTAGGGTTTCATCAAAAAGTTTTTCAAAATGTCCAATAACAGTCAGTAGGCACATGAGGAGGTTCCAGTACCAATAAATTTCATAATCAATTACTCAGAAATGTATTTTTTCCTCAAAACTTTGTTTTGAGGAAAAACATAGTATTTTAGGTTTTTTTATTGTATAAATTCATGTATTTTCAGTTCTCTTGTATGCAAATCACTTCAGTGGCAACTTTGGTCACCTGGCCAAGCCGCAGTAGCTACATCCCCTGCAAATCAAACACAAATCAAGTCATTAGTTCATCAAAAAGCTCAAATAAAGTGAAAATCTCAAAAAACAGACTTGGAAAGTAAAGTCATATTGCAAACATTATAAAGTGGGTTTTATGAATCAAAAACTAAAAAGCTCCTTGTATATAAATCATTTTCTCAATTAAAAAGCTCATTTTCATTCAAAGAACAATATTAAGCAAAGTAAAGGTCGTGTTTGAGAAAAGTAAGTGAGTTTGGAGAAAAATTGTCCAAATTCGTGGCGCGGCGCATACAAGAGGCGCAGTGCATAGGACTGCGATCTTCAGTGTTATTTTGCACTAGCGCGACGCACACAGTGGGAACGGCGCGTTGGGTTTGAGGTGTGGCACATAGAGCTTCCAAACCCATTCCTCTCAAAAACTCCCTCAAATCGCCAAAATCACTCACAATTTTAGTGTGCAAGTAAGTTATGCCCTCTTCCTTACTAGTGAAGGAGTTTATCACACAATTTATGGTGGTTATGTAAAAGAAAAATCAAACCCTATTTCCTTGCCATTTTTCAAGAAACTATTGCCTAGGGTTTGCATTGGTTATTTTGGCTACCAAGTTCATTCTACCACTCCCTCACTTTTCACTCCTCCATTTATTTTCTCACCTTATCCACCCATTCCCCAACTCCCATATTCAGTCATCCCTATCCCCAATCCCCATTTTCCCAAATCCTAACTACAAATCCCTAAACCCTAATTACTATCCCTAAAGCTTACATATCACTCCCTAATCCCCTATTTCCCAAACAAAAACCTATCCTAACAGTCCCAAAATCCCTCATACTCTCTCCCTCCATAGTCCCTCATATATTTTTACCTTTGGTGGCAGAAAATTGAAAACAACATAAATTTCCTACTACTCATCAAGAAAAATTACTCACTAGCAAACATGGAGTCTTATCCTTCATATGACCGTGATGAAGAGACATACAGTGACTCTCCTACAGAGGTACATGCACCTAGGAGACCTCATAAAGGTGGCAAACATATACGAGAGGAACCTACCACACTTGCCGAGTTGCAGGCCTGCCCTCTTGCTATCACATGCTTCCAACACCAATCCTGCTATGAGTTCTGTGAGCTAGTTGCTAGAGTCCAGTATCATCATGAGTTGGCCCAGTTATTTGTGCTTCATCTACATAATGATCAAGCCACTCTTGCTAGTGTAACATTTACTTTAACACCAGAGTCTATTTCTCTAGAAACCAACATTCCTAATATTAGAGAGCAATGGAATAAGAGGCAACAAATTGACAAGCAACATTATGAACCATACATCAAGCCTGGTTATTTGAGACAACTTAGCAGAGTCTTTTCCTTTCGGTACCTCAAAGATTCATATGCTCCTTTAATGAAACTAATAATGAAATATTTGAGTTGTGAGGGTCGGTTTTCTCACCTCTATGCCTATCATATCAGGTTGTTGATGCACTTTACCAGGGTGAGAATGATGAATCTCCCCTACTTCATGTGCTGAAATATTGAGAAGATGACCACTCTAGTACAACACAAGACTCCTCAGCGGCAATTCAACAGTATATATCATTTTTCTCTCATTAAAATTGTGGTCATACATCAGCTCGGTTTGTAGAGCATCACATGGGAGGAGTTCATTTCTCATGAGTTCTACATAGCTCCTTAGGGACCTCCAGAGGCTTTACATGAGACAGCTGGACCTTCATATCAGTAGAAGGGTCATGAGACACAGACCGCTAGTATGTCGGTGTTTATCACCTATCAAAAGGGCACTAGACAGTTGTTTACAACAGCAAAGCAAGTATTATCTCCACTTGGGGTGGAAGGGGTCTTGCTTCCTTCATTAGCACAATAGGTTCAGGACAAGGGCAAGAGGCCATTACATGATGAGGGGCCTTCAGGTGAGTAGGAGACTGATTTCATTCTCATTGAGGACGATGATACTGATTTGGGCCCACAAAGCTCAAAACTCAAAGAGGTCATCCAGGAGCAACAAGAATACATCAATGATTTGTCCCTCAACTTAGAAAGAGCTAAGTGGATAATAAAGTACCTAGAGCAAAGAAACAAGCAGCTTGAGGATTGGCAAATGATTATGGAGTTGCAAAACATACGAGAGAACTGCTAAGCTGCCAAAAGGAGGAAGGTGAAGCTCACATCACTGGAGAAAGAAATCAATTCCGATCGAGAATCATCACTTGAAAGAGTTAATATCCACTTAGAAAGATTGTTGGAGAAGGCCAATAGGGAGAAAACATTGTTGAGGCATATGGCTTATCATTACATGGCGAGAAACAAAGTCCGCAAGGCAGGAATCAAGAGCTTGAAGGAAAAGTTAAAGAGGGCATCGAGGAGGCGAAAGGAGCATGATAGACTTCAAATATTGGTTGAGGCTTCCTTGGCTCAACACAATTCTTGATGGAGAAGACTCAGCCCAAATTTCAAAAAATTTGGGACACTTTTTTCATTTTTGAATTTTTTGGGCTAAAACACAGAATTTTTTGCCATATGCGTCGCGCCACCTGGCGCTCGCTTTTTATGGGAGCCTCCAAATGAAAAAAAATAAGCATTTTTGGATTTGGCATGAAAAAATATGCTTGCCTACCAATGACCAAGAAATTTTGACAGGTTTTGAGCTCTCAAAAAGGTCAAAAACACTCAAAAAATGACCTTACTGCCCCTATTTTGACACACAGGAAGCAGTGTTTGGAGAACCTAGTTTTGGAGGGGCAAATGGAGGCGAAATTAAAAAATTCCACTTGGGTGAGAAAGTAAACTGGCAGAACCTTCCAGAAAGCACACTTGGAGAAAATTTGGACACCGGGAAGGCCTCCAAAAGTGGCTACAAATAGGCGCTATGCATAGGAACATCAGTGCGGTGCATTGGGTAAATTTTGCTCAGTTTGACCAAGAATACTCTGTTTTTCGCCTAGCTTCTTGACAGTTTGACTTTTCTCCTTCTTAATGTCAAACTTATGATGTAATTTCATGTAAATTTATGGATCACGATGTAAATATGTCAAATTTTCACTCATGGAGGTAGATTCATCTATCAAAAAGTTCTTTGCAATTGAATGAATCAATTCCCTAGTTTCTAGAGGCAAGTTGTTCCGCTGCCTAATTTCTAGTTCTTAGTTTAGCATTGGTTGGAACAGCTCCTAAACTTGTAAGCTTGACCCCTAGAGGCTAGGATGAGCTATGGTTTTTCCATATCTTGTGTTTTTTCAGTCATTAACATTGTTGGACTTTTGAGAAAGCTTGGAGCTTCATTGTATACTCATATCAGCAGTTTTGGCTAAGGAATAAAGACCAGGGTTTGCAACACTCTTTTGGATTCATGTGGTACTTTGTTTTGGTACAGTTCTTTCTCTTGTAATTGTGAATTCACTCATGTCTTATGTATGAAATTATTTATCTTCTTTCTTCTTAACTAAATCAAACAAGGGTAAAGGTAGAATCCATTGAAATTGCAGTGCTCTACCTGGGGTTTGCTTTAGCTTTTTTATGTTTTCAGTTGTTTGAAGAGGATCCATGGCTTGTATTTCCCTCTTTATCTCCTCATCTATCTAATCTCTCCATATCATTCAATTTGAAGTGCCAAACCAGTTGCCTACCTTGCCCCATTGAGATCTCTGCAAAACTGAGCCTCATTCCCCGCACCCAAAATTTGACTTTCCCTCTGGGCCAACTAAAAATTCATTAAATTCAATAAAACTCTTTTATATACATACCTAGCCTAATATCAGTCAACCTATCAGTCATCTCAAGCCCTTATTGATCATACTTTGGTGATATTGACAGGAGAGAGCCCTCTCCCGCCCTTGTAGGGCTAGCTACCGGGTTAAGCATGGTTTGATGTTGTCCTAGATCCTACCTAGCCTGAGATAGATTTAGGCACTAATAGCTACATAACCTAGTTTTCACATAATAGAATTTTAATCCAAGTATTTAAAGACCTTAAATACTTACCTCATGGTCCCTTGAAGAAGTAGCACCCTTCTTCACTCTAATTAGCAGTAGTATCAGCTGCGGACTCTGTCACGAATCCTCCTATGATAAGATCGAGCCAATGATGGACAGTGTGTGTGATATTATCTTCAAAGGCTTCTAATCTTTGCACTAACTCTGGGGTCTAGACTACTAGACCATCAAGCCTCCATCTTCCTCGGTTTTCTGCCAATTTTGAGATCTACTCACATAATTCGACCATGAAGGAACATAAGAAGATTTTTTGTATCTATATGCATATATATCTATCCAACCAATTTTCTTTCATCAATCATGGATTCCTGTTCTCTTGCACCATGATTTCGTGGATCTTTCTATCCAACCAGTCTTTGATCTCCTTCTTAGATGGATTCCAGTGATGCAACATCACACATCTCTTTATGCAAATCCCGGTCCTAGCAACAGAACCATATTTGGGCTTGATGGGCCCTGACCTAGGTTCAATGTTAATTAGCGAAGAAAATCCCTACACTACTGGCCCTTTCGGCATAAATCCATTGAGCGTGGATTGAAGTCTCATCCAAAGCGGTATGGGGGGGGGGGGTGCAAGAACCATGTTTCCACACCCAGAGATGGTAGTGATGTCATTTTATACCATAAACCTTCCTTCATGGAGGTCGTTAAGACTTTTAGGGCTTATCGATATACTCCTCTTAGTCATCCTTTAGACCTCTGTGAAGGTCTACAACTGTCCTTCGCATACCCTAGATGGGCGGATCAAAAACTGTTACACAAAATTTTGTCATTGTCCCTATACTCCCCATTCCTTGATCCTAGAGGACCTCTATAATGAACCCTACATTCTTTCCCTTCATGAAGAAACTCACATTGTGTCCCTCTTCATGAGTAGAACAATTCCCTTTTGCACTGTTTTCCCAAAGTCTTTTGTTTTTCCTAGTTTACAAGACCAACGCTAATGGCCCTTGTCCTCCTCGTTTCGATATGCAGGGATTAACACTATCCCTAGTGTCTACTGGAGCAACTGAGATTTGTTCTAGTCGCGTCGATCCTCTTATGGAATTTTTTTTAAATAAAGAGCCGAAGCTTCCAGCCCTAGAAGCTTCGTAACAGAAGTCTGGTAAATGGTTTGGCCGGATGGGGTCAAGGATGTTTTTTGGGCTCCTTTCCCCTATAATGATGGAACTACCTCAAGAGATAAGAACTTCTCCCATGAGAAGAGGATCCATCTCCCATCCGTTCATCCTATATAAACCTCCCTTTTTCCCAAGCACAAGCTAGTGTTAATGTTGGTGTGCTAGTGCTAATTAAGTTTGTACTAAACAACACGTTATTCATACTTGTAGCTCTCTAGTTGTGTGAGGAAGAAGTGTGAATTTGGTTTATTGTTGAAGCCTAAAGGAAAGAGCCTTAAAACTATTATTGTTGAGTCCATCATGGAATGCTAGTAGAGGTGTGTGGGAACCTGGTCTTGTCAGAGGAGAACAACAACATGAAGACAATGGTTGTAATATATTCTTGATTCAATATATATGCAAATATTGATTGATTTCCTACATGATTTTTCATCTTACATATTCATGGATTAATGTTTCTTGACTTGTTAAGTAGGTTGAGTTACAATTTGTTTATTATCACGGTTGTTGTTTGTTGTTGTTTACTTGTTTCAGGTGTTTGAAGAAGGAAGCAAGAGATAGTTGAAGTGAGCAAGTAAGGACATCATCAAACAGGATAAGCGTACTAAGAGGTAGGCCCTCTTAATTGGTTATAACCTAAGGAAATCTTCCATAGAATGTATCAGTTGTGGTTAGACCCATTATCAAGCTAGAGGAATTTGTTTGTGTCCACACTCATAATTTTACTTCACCACAAATTGGTGACCATACTGGGGAGCATTGGGCTTGTGCCACGATAGCTCGACCCCATATTATCCTCAATCCAATGGCCAAGTTGAAGTCATGAACAAGGTTTTGGTTACAATGCTTCAGCATACTATTGGGATGCACACATCAGCTTGGCATCTCATCCTCTTTTCAGATTTATGGGATTACCAAACCTCGACCAAAGATGCAACTTGTTTCACACCATTCCAGCTAGTCTATAATCTAGAAGCAACATTACCGATTGAATGCGAGGTTCCTTCACTCAAGTTAGTTGTTGAACTCCTCCCCGAAACATCACCTCAGGAGGAACGCCTCTTATATTTAGAATGACTAGATGAGACTCATCATCTCACTGCCTTGGTCATCGAAGCACAAAAGAAATGGGTTAAGTCCCATTTTGACCAGTCGGTTTCCCCTTCCACATTCTTTAAAGGTGATTTGGTTTTACTATATGACCAATCTAATGGTAAGCTAGGGGCAAGCAAGTTCGAACCCATGTAGCATGGGCCCTACATTGTCAAACGTGTTTGTAGAAAGGGGCTTATGAGCTTATTGATTATGAAGGAAATCCTCTGAATAAGCCCTGAAACAGGCTTTACGTCAAGAAGTACTATGTGTAGGTCATCTTCCATGGTTACTTGTGTACATTAGTGTGTCATTCATTTTTGTGCAGTGTGGTTTGATGTGTTGGTTTTCAAATAGCTTTCCTATTTACTATGTTTTCCTTTTTTTGCAGATGTCTGCGAGTCCTCACATCAGTTTCGCTGATGGTGCTTGTCATAGTACCCAGAACCTATCATCCACGACGTGGGCTATTTATGACCCTAACGGTGAGTTGATTGACCTCCAAGATATCTGTTTAGGTTGTACAACTAAAAACATTGCTGAATACAGTACAATCATTGAACTGTTGTCAAAAGCCATTGCTCTTGACATTCGAGAGTTGGTTGTCAACTTGGATTCACATCTTGTCATCCTTCAACTCAACAAGAAATATTCCATCAGAAAACCCTCAAATATTGAGAATGTATCTCTGTATTCATCTACTGGAAAGACATTTTTATTATATTACATATCATTATATTCCTAGACGCATGAATACATTGACAGACACATTAGCTAATTATGTGTTGGACAAACATTTACAAAACATGTGAAAAAATAAAACAAACCATTTGTACCATAGTAAGCAAGAAAATACAACATATATATATGGTGATAATGTTTGATACATTAAAACCCCAAAAAATAATATGTGTGTCCAAAACAACATGAGCGGCTCGCAGGCCTCATATATCTGTGGCACGCAGGGCTCAAAAAATGTAAATATTGGACCTAGGAACTAATTAGCATGGTGATCGTGGTAGCATGACATGGCTCATACAACATGAGTCACCAATCAACGGATCCTATCTGACACTCCCACCGTGTGTCTTATGTACTGGCGAGGAATGTCTCCCACTCGATCATACTCTGGGATACCACGAGTAAACCCCTCAAAGGTTCCTTGCGATCTCATCCTTGTTGTCACTTCCCTCCTGATAAGGATCGACAACATCAATCGGGTGGGCAACTCACTTGGCTATTGGGGACATCCTAGTAGGAAGCTCTGGTCCAATGTCTGCATTAACAAGAGAAATTTTATAACCACATATATACCCAAAAACAACTAAAAATCTCAAAATTAAAAAATTGATTTTTTACTTTCATCATCAAAATCCTCTCCATCTGGTAGTGGCATGTCCGAATCTCCACGGAGGTTGGTGCCACTGTATGGCTACTCCTCCATGATGATCTTCTATCATCGTAGCCACGAAAAGAATGTAGGTCTGTACAACATGTGTTGGCCCCTAGTGATCCTGAGCATTAAATGACTCCAACAGGCCATCCGCAGGTCGCATGGCATGGGAGGATCTATCTCAGTCAACTGATACTGGAACAATGGCACCCATTCCAAGAAAAAGGTCACTATATAGATTCCATGCCTTGGCTTTAGTCAGTTGGCGCTTTATGTTGATCTTCATGGCCTTTGCCTAGTTGAAGATCGTAGGTGTTGTGCAGTCGATAGCATATAGGAACTTTGACTTGTTGGCCTCATGTACTACCTAGGACCCCACCACTTTGTTGATGGTCAAGAGAAGAACTCTTAGTGTTAGATCCTGAACAATGGAAATCTCAATCTTCCCACTCTTGGATTTGAGGGCCTTATGGTAATGTTCAACAAGCAATAAGGATATGCTTTCCCTAATCGGTCATGGCCCATATAGGTTGATTGGTTCTCCTATTCAGGATAGTCCTATAATGAAATATATATATGAAGTTTCCAACTCCAGCTCCTGGTCACCAATGACAAACATTTCTCAATTTATGTCCCAAAGACTAATCAGGTATAGAAGAAACTCGAGTTGGGCCTGCATCCCTGGCATGAGAAAGAATTTGAGGAGCCCACAAGCCCTCAAATCTTCAGCCAATTTGGATCATTCAGTGCCTAGGTGTCCACATCTTCATTCTCCTATTCTTTCTAGTCCACTATTTTTAGTGATTATTTCCTAGAAAAGCCATTAATTTGAGTCAACAATAATGCTTGGCCCATATAATTCAAGTTTTAACATTGGTTTTGTGAGGAAATAGGGTTTTTCCCTATTCACTGTGATGATGCACATGTTTTAAAAATAGTTGCACCGATGGCGTGATAGGCCTTATTAATTACCCTTGGCCAATGCGATTCTGTGCCCGGAAGTCACACCGACCAAGGGCGAATTTTTTTCGATAAACTCCCCCTCAAAAAACCTAAAAATGGTTAAAAACAAGAAAGAAAGACATGAAAATGAAGCTCAGGGCCTTAGCTCTTACTTATAACTAGCGGCTCAGCGAATGACCTTCCGGATCTCCCATAATCTGCTCCAAAACAATTAGGGAAAAAGTGATTAAAAAAGTCTTCACAACAAGGTAAAATGGTAAATGGTAAAAACATATTTACTTTTCTCCTTTTTATTCAATTTTTCATGAAAATATTAGGTTTTTGTAAATATTTTAACCTATTTTGCCTCAAGAATTAGATAATGCACTTTACCTTTTTGCACAGCGACAAGTGATGGATGTTCAAGGATGATGACGAGTCATGTTTTAGCTCTTTTCTTGACTTGTTAAACTCATATGAAAATATTGCCGAGTATTTTTCCCTTTTGACCCGTAAAAGAGAATAAATTTGGGGGTTCGCTTCCAAGCTCTTTTTTGATCGTTTAAAAGTGAAAATATGGCTGAGCACTTGTCGTTTTGAACTCATTGATAGATGTGAAATGTCGCGCGCCTAGTAAAAGTTTACCCCTTTTTCGGGCTGGGAGGCAGTATTTAAGAAAAAGGTACTCTTTGACTGAAATGGTCAAGCGGTTCTCTCAAGTATCCTTTTCTACCTTTTCGGGGTCGAGAGACACAAATGTACGAAAATGGACCATGTGGAGTTTTCTTTTCCATGTCTTTTTGAAATGCTCTAAGCATGAAAAAGATACTAACTTACACCTTTGTTGGATTTGTTAAAATATTAAATGACATTGGATTCGTCACCATGATGAACATGAGCTTCTCCTTCCTAGGGCTCATTTAATTTACTAGGCCGGATTCGTCCAAAGGATGAACTTACATTGCAAGCATATGTTATCCCCTTCAAGCTTGCGATTGAAAACAAATTGGGGTACCTGCCAAAAATGGTGGGGGAAATTTGGAAATCCAATCAATTGTATCGGAAACTCACTCTTGAACATGACACTTACTGCTTCGTGTCAGGGTTGGATATCCTCCTTTGTATCGTTGACCTTCCTTGGTTGGACCATTCATTTTTTCCTTCCATTTTTTCTTTACCATATCATCATGACCACTGATCTGATGGATCCAAAAGCTGCCAAACTTCTAGTCATGTCATCGATATGTTCAACAGTTGTCCTTTTGTAGTTACACTTACCTCTGATTCTCTTGTATTATCCAAAATCATTTTGCATCCTTTTGTCTTGTGTCAATGAAGTGGGAAACATTATGGCCCTCTTTTGACATGGTTTCTTCCTATCGACTTCAACTCATTATCTGGGAAGTTGACCTAGAGACTCCCTTCCAGTGCCTTAGAGCTTGCATGCCCTAATGGCAAGTTCTCCACACTCAGTGTCAAGTTCACATCATTGGCTTTCGATCGAGTGATCTCACGGATGTTCAACTTCAGTTGCTCTATTCACATTCTGTGGATTGTGTTGATAGTACCTTGAGGACCATTGTCATTATTGGTGGTTTTTCTTGCGCTTGTTGATAGTTTACATCATTGACTGGTAATCAAGTGAGTTTCTAGCATGTTCGATGTCAACACATCTATTCGCATGTTAGAATTTGTACTTTGATGGGGTTGTGTTGTAGTACAAGACCCTGGGCTCAGATCACAAAAGTAAAAGTTACGAAGTGATGTGACATGGTTATGTTGATATACATGTCTCTTTCATATGGATGGATGCGGCCATATCATGAGTTATCATATGTGATCCTTCTCATTATTGGATGGCTGTGACCATACCTTGGTTTCATTATGATCCTCTTTGATGTATGGCTGTGCCCATACCTGGATCCATTTACATGATCATTCTCTGGATGGCTACATCCATGCCATGATTCATGTATCATTTGACAAAGTTCTCAGTTATGTATATGTATGTGTACTTACTTACAGGTTTTCTGATGACAGACTATGGTTTCCCGCACTGATCGATAAAGCATTCCAAACCTCACTCTAGTTCGGCCTTCATGCTTTAGGGGGCATCTGTTACACAACATTTTTTCACTATCCCTGTGCTCCCTGTTCCTTGATCCTGGAGGACCTCTACATTCAACCCTACATGCTTGCCCTTCATGAAGAAACTATCATTTTGTCCCTCTTCACGAGGAGAACAATTCCCTTTTGCACCATTTTCCCAAAGTTTTTTGTTTTGCTCAGTTTACAAGACCAGCGCTAATGGCCCTTGTCCTCCTCACACCAATATCCAGGGATTAACACTATCCCTAGCACTGACCGGATCGATTGAGCTTTGTTCCAGTCGCACTGATCATCTTATGGAAAGTCTTTTAAATAAAGAGCTGAAGCTTCCAACTCCAGAAGCTTTGTAATGAAAGTATGGTAAATGGTTTGGTCGGATGGGGTCGAGGATGTTAGTTTGGGCTTCTTTCCCCTATAATGATGGAACTACCTCAAGAGATAAGACCTTCTCCGATGAGAAGAGGATCCATCTCCCATCCATTCATCCTATATAAACATCCCTTTTTCCCAAGCACAAGTTAGTGTTAATGTTGGATTGCTAGTGCTAATTAAGTTTGGAGTAAAAAACAAGCTATTCATAGTTGTAGCTCTCTAGTTATGTGAGGGAGAAGTGTGAATTTGGTTTAGTGTTGAATCCTAAAGGGAAGAGCCTTAAAACTATTATTATTGAGGCCATCATATGATGCTAGTAGAGGTGTGTGGGAACCTCGTCTTGTCATAGGAGAATGGAAATGTCAAGACAATGGTTGTAATCTCTTCTTGATTCAATATATATGAAACTATCGATTGATTTCCTACATGATTTTTCATCTTACGTATTTATGGTTTAATGTTTCTTGACTTGTTAAATAGGTTGAATTACAATTTGTCTATTATCATGGTTGTTCTTTGCTATTGTTTACTTGTTTCAAGTGTTTGAAGATGGAAGCGAGAGATAGTTGAAGCGAGCAAAAAAGGACATCATTAAACAGGATAAGCGTACTAAGAGGCAGGCCCTCTTAATTGGTTCTAACCTAAGGAAATATTCCATAGAATGTATCAGTTGTGGCTAAACCCATTATCGGGCTAGAGGAATTTGTTTGTGTCCGCACTCATAATTTTACTTTGCCACAGACACTTACACGCCTCTATAACTAGTCTTACTTCTGTAATTACCCAGATTAGCTTAAGTATTTGATAACTTCAACATGCATTAAGATGATCTTCACGTAAACATATATTCTTACATGCATTCGTATAACAAAGAAAAACATATGGATTCGCGCATCAATACAACATTAAAACATAAACCCAATATTCATCATAACATAATCATATGAATTTATAACAGAAGTAAAATAGATCATACACAGATAATTCCAGAATAATTCTATTTATTCATGCTTAAGATCTTCTTTATAGACTCTGACCACCCTACGCACACATTTACAGGGGTCCATGCACTCAACTGCGGACTTCTACCCTAGGCCTTTATGCACACAGCTGCAAAGCCAATTTCCTATGCTAAGACTCTTCACTCTTAGCTCTCACTATCACATTACATCCACCAATGACTCAAAACATATCCTGACTAAACTCCCTTACACTCTTCTAAGACTTCCCTTTTTATACAATCTCATGATCTGCGAACCATGCGTAGATCTCCTAAATCTGACATGACTTACATAAACTAACGGTGGAAACCCTTTATGACACTTCACATCTTCACTTGCCATGACCACAAAATGTGGATACTTTACACTTCTTGTATAGAAATTTGGGCTTTATGCCCCAACAATGACCTTATGGGACCCCTTTCCAACACTTCTTCCTCCTACTTTTTCTTGATGTGCATAGTGTCCATCTGTAGGGTAAGGGTTTGCACCGTTTCACTCTTGAAATCTTCCAACAGGTTTCCAATTGGTTAACTAACCCTACCATTTTTCCTAGCTACCCTTGAATGGTTCTTAAATATAGTCTTTATATCTCCATAGGGTAGTTGTTAGGTGTCCCTCCTGCTAGCAAGTTTAGGGTATCTAGAAGATCTTCCATGACCCCCTTGAGTAGGACTAGCTTTAGTGACTCAGGATCAAGTGTGCACCTGACCCTTTTGTAGCTAAGCTAGAATCTTTCCTCATAATATTCTAAGGAGTCATCATGCCCTAAGGTCATTCTAAAAATTTTCTCTTTAGTGGCTTTGGAGCTATAGTAGTCTCGATACTTTTTGTTGAAGGCTTGTTGCATCTGATCCCAAGTGGTGATGCTATCCCTAGGTAAACCCATGAACCAGCGCAAAGCTTCATCCTTGAGAGTGGATGGGAATAATTTCAACTTTTGATCATCAGTGGTGTGATCAGAAGTTCTACATATGGCAACGAACTCAAAAAAGAAAGTATCTGGATCTTCTGAGGCCAGGCCCTGGAAGTGAGAAGAGAAGAGGGGCTTAAGTTTTTCATCTTGCCATCCCCATTGGTTTCTCTGATGGGAAAACCACCCTCAATTTGTTCTCTATCTCCTCTGTCATTTCTATTTTAAGCCATTAGGTCAGTTGGAATGGGTTCTCCTTCTTATTCTCCCCATGTAGGCTTTTCAAAAATCACCGAGTGCTTGCCTAAGGGGTCCTCCAATTCACAACCACCAAAGACAATGGAAGGTTGGTTGTTTGAAGTGGTGGGGGTGTTTGGCAAAAAATTTCCTAAGTTATCCCTATTACTATGAGGCATGAAACAAGTGTTTTTGTTTTATATTGTTTTTCCAACCTTAAGACTAATTGTAGAATTGAAATAACAAACTGAATGGAACTAACTGCTAAATGAAATCTTACTTGCAGAATGGAAAGGGCAGCAAACCAACTTACAATTACTTTTGCAAAAAAAAATTAAGCTAATAGCATAATAGAAGTGATAAGAAATGGAAGAAACAAAGCAGAAATCACATCTACTTAGAAACCTCCTTGGAAATAGAACCAAAAAGTGATGAGCACTAGTATTGCAGCAAGAATGCCACAACTCCTGGGGCTACAAACTTTACTTTATCAACCTAGTGTTTGTACAAACTTTGAGGTGACAGTGCTGTATACACAAGTCGATGCAATGGGTCCACTCTTTGTCACTGTTGAGTTGGCGATTGACCACTATGGTTTCTCAAACCAACCTTCTATTGATTTAGAAGAATATTGATTACCAATGAAGAAAGGTGAATTTTACCCTAATTTAGAGAATTGAAATATTGTCTACTGCAGTAATGAAATATTGAAATAAATGCTTTAAACACACCACTCATATAACTATTTCTTAAGGGATCTTACTTCAGAAGAATTCTAAGCTAACATGTGTGCAATCCTAACTATCCTAGGCATGCAATCTGAGATGATCAAACACTTTACTACCATGCATATGAATGAACACAATAACTCTTTTTTCCTTTTTTCCCTTTTTTTGTGAAAATGTGAATACTAAATTTTCTTAGTGGTATGGAAGGTGGGTTAGAGATGGTTGTGAAGGGCCAAATGGCTCAGGATGAAAACAAGGGTCTTTTCCTAACTTTCTAGATGCAGTTTCCTCAAATCGGCCTCAAAACAGGCCACTACAGGTCATCTTATAGGATTTCCTAATGCACCTACAAGATGTCCTAATGCTCCTACAAGATCCCCTATATTCCTACAAGATCCAGCTGAAAGCGTAAGGAGGGGTTTGGAAGGTGGTATAAGGCTTAGGGAAGGTGGATGGTGGAAGAAATAAGCAAAGGAAGTGGCTAGGACTTCCTCAAAGCTCAAACTGAAGTTTGTGAGATGGTTGGATTTGCTCAACAAACCTGGAAAGTCGTTCTTATGGAGTGATGAATTGGTTGATGGAATTAGTGGATGTTGGTGATCATGGATGAATGAGGTTAGGTTGGGGTTGCTGACATGAGATATTCCTACACTAGTGAAACTCCTATAATATATACATCACTGGAATTTACCCATGGATCATGTCAAACAAAAGAGATTTCCAATCAACATAAGAAAACATAGTTCCATTATTTAGTTGCCTAGTTCAAGCATGGAAATACTTGTAGAATATTGTGAAACACCATGAGATCTAATACAAAGTTGGGGATATCAGAAATAACAACTAAAACCTCTTCTTGAAAACTGAAAAGATGCTAGTCTAATTAATAGAAAACCCTAAATTCCATAAGAAATTAGAATTCTGTCTTTCTGGATCTGAATAGGAGTTTTTCCTTAAACCATGGTCCCTGAAGGGAGAAGTGAGGCCAAATGCAACTTGTGGTGCAAGTAAATTCTCAGTGTGGACACAAACAATTCCTCTAGCTTGAGAGAGTGGATCTACCCACAAACAAACAATCTGTGGAAAATCTCTTTAATCTAGAATCAATTAAGAGGGCCTACCTCTTAAAACGCTATTTCGCTTGGTGATGATCCTACTTCCTCACTCCAGGTATCTTTCGTTTCCTTCATTCGAATACATGAAAGAAGAAAATGACAACAACAAAAAACATGATAGCATGCAATATTGTATTCATCCTACTTAATAGTCAAGGAAAACTAAGCCATAAAGATGTAAAATGACACTTCATGTAGGAAATCAATTGATAGTTGCATTAATATCAATCAAAAAGAGATAACAACCAGTTCCTTGATGTTGTTGGTCTCCTCCGACATATCCAGGTTCACACACTTCTGCTATCACTTCATGGATAACCCCAACAAATGGATGTTTAAGGCCTCTTTCCCTCTAGTCTCGAACAAAAGCAAAATCACACTATTCTCCCTCAAACGCACACTAAAAAACTATAAGCTATAAATGATTTGCTAGTTATTCACACTTGCTCCAAACTCCAACTAGCTTTTTCTTGGGAAAAACAGAGGTTTATATAGCTTGGATGGATGGGAGATGGTTCCTCTCATCATGGGAGAAGGTCTTCTCTCTTGAGGTTGTTCCATCCTAATAGGGGAAGGGAGCCCAAACTGATTTCCTCGGCTCTATCCGGCCCAACCATCTAGCAAACTTCTGTTACGAAGCTTCTAGACACGAAAGCTTCGACTCCTTATTTAAAAAACCTTCCAAAAGAGGATAGGCACAGCTGCAAAAGGTCTCAGTCGATTTGATCAGCGTGAGTGTTAGTTTTAACCTCTGTAAATTGGCGTGAGGAGAAAACTGGTCAGTAGTTCCGATCTTTTAAACTGGGATAGGAGGAAGATTCTTTGGAAATGATGCAAAGGGGAATTATTTTGCTCATGAAGAGGGACATACTGGGAGTTTCTTCATGATGGGAAAGCATGTCGGGTACACTGTAGAGGTCCTTCAGGATTGTAGACGGGGAGTATAGGGATATTGACAAAATGACATGTAACAGATTCCCCCTAAAGCGTGAAGGTCGAACTAGAGTGAGGGGTGAAATGCATTATAAACGGAAGTGAGGAACCAAAGTCTGTCATCGAAAAACCTGAAAGAAAGCATAAATACATATATATATCATTGAAAATTCATAATAATGATACATGAATCATCGTATGGATGCAACCATCTAGAGAATAATCATGTAAATGGATCCAACACATGAGCACAACCATCCAATACAAAGGATTATAACAAAACCATGGTATGGTTGCAACCATCCAATAATGAGAAGGATCACATATAAAAACTCGTGGTATGGTCACAACCATCCATATGAAAGAGACATGTATATCATCATGACCATGTCACATTGCCTTGCAACTTGGAATTGTGTAATCTTAGCCCAGGGTCTTGCGCTCCAAATGACCTGATCAAAGTACAAATCCTAACATGTGAATGAATGTGGTGAAATTGAACATGCTCAGAAGTCACTTGATTACCGGTCAATGATGTGAACTGTTAGCAAAAATAGAAACCACCAATAATGACAATGGCTCTCAAGGTAATGGTAGCACAGTTCACAGAATGTGAATAAAGGAACTGATGTCGAACACCCGTGAAATCCCCCAATCAAAATCCAATCATGTGAACTTGTCATTGAGTGCGAAAATTTTTCCATTAGGGCATGCAAGCTCAAAGGTACTAGAAGGGAGTCTCTCAGCCAGCTTCTTGGATAATGAGCTAAAGTCGACAGGAAGTAACCGTGTCAAAGGAAAGTCATGATGTATCCCACATCATCGACAGGAGACAAAGGGATGCAAATGATTTTAGATGATACAGAGAATCAAGAGTAAGTGTAACTGCAGAAGGACTAACTCTTGAACATATCGATGACATGATTCTGGAGTTTGGCAACTATTGGATCCATAGGATCGGTCATCGTGATGATATGGTAGAGATAAAATGGAAGGAATAAATGAACGACCCAACTTGGGAAGGTCAAATGAAAAGGAGGATATTCCAACCCGACATGAAGCAGAAAGTGTCATGTTTAAGAGTGAGATGCTGACATGACTGATAGAATTTCAAAATTTTCCCCCACCATTTTTGGTAGGTACCCCAATTATTTTTTATCACAAGCTTGAAGGCGATAGCATATGTTTTCACTGTAATTTCATCCTTTAGATGAATCCGACCTATTAAGTTTAATGAGCCCTAGGAAGGAGATGTCACATTCGTCATGGTGATGAATCCAATGTCGTTTAATGTTTTAACGAGTCCGACAAAGGTGCAACTCAGTATATTTTTCATGTTTAGAGAGTTTGAAAAAGACACAGAAAAGAAAACTCCACATGGTCACTTTTCATACATTTGTGTTTTTTGAGCCTCAAAAGGTAGAAAATGATGCTCGAGAGAATCGCTTGACCATTTCATTCTAGGAGTACGTTTTTCATAAATAGTGCATCCCAGCCCGAAAATGGGGTAACCATATACTGAGTGCATGAAATTTTGCAACCTTTAATGAGTTCAAAACAACAAGAGCTCGGCAATATTTTCATGTTTAAAGAGTTAGAAAAGAGATTGAAAGAAAACCCCCCATTTTATTCTCTTTTACAAGTCAAAAAGGGAAAAATGCTCGACGATATTTTCATTTGAGATTTACATGTCAATAAAAGAGCCGAAACATGACTCTAGTACCATCATCGACAATTCATCACCTGTTGCTGCACAAAAAAGATAAAGTCATCATCCATTTTTTAGGCAAAATAGGTAAAAAATACTCCAAAAACCCTAATATTTCATGAAAAAATGAATAAAATAGGGCAAAAGTAATTATTTTTTCCCATTTACCAACTCACCTTTGTGTGAAGGGATTTTTACCCACTTTTGCCTAATGTTTCTTGAGCAGGTTGTAGGAGATCCGAGAGGTCATTTACCGAGCCATCAGTTGTAGGTAAGAGACGAGACCTTAAGCTCAATTTTCATACTGATTTTTCCTATTTTTATCCATTTTTGGTTTTCATGGGGATATTTTGGAAAAAAAAATCGCCCTTGGTCGGAGTGATTTTCTAGGCACGGAATCGCATTAATCAGGGGTGGGTAAAACTACCAATCACATCGTCAGCACGACTATTTTTAAAATAGTCACACCAGCGCCATGAGAAAAACATTACATGTTCCTTTCTCAATTCAACCATCTAAACCCAAATTTTCCCTACCAAGGTTGATCATTGACTTGATTACATGGTTTTTGTAGGAAGAAATCGTGTAAAATGGTAGATTGGAAAGAACATGAGCATGAGGATATTGATACTCAAGAAATAGCTGATCCAAATTGCTTGGAGGATTTGAGGAACTGTAGGCTCCTCAAATTATTTCTTACACCAGGTATATGGGCCCAACCTGAGTTTCTATGGTACCTGATTAGTCTCTGGGACATAAATCAAGAAATTTTCATCATTGGTGACCAAGAGCTAGAGTTGGAGACTCCAGACATTTATTTCATCATAGGATTGTCCCGGAGAGGGGAACCAGTCAACCTATATGGGTCGAGGCCGATTGGGGGAAGCGTGACTATACTACTTGCCAAACATTACCCAAAAGCTCTGAAATCCAAAAGTTGCAAGATTGAGATTATGACCATTCGAGATCTTGTGTTGAGAGTGCTCTTGTTGACCATCAACAAAGCAGCTGGGTCCCAAGCACTGCGTGATACCAACAAGTCGATGTTTCAGTACGCTATCGACTGCATGGCACCCACCATCTTTAACTGGGCATAAGCAATGAAAATTAGCATGAAGCGCCAGCTATCAAAAGCTAAGGTGGGACACCTGAAGCTGTTTTGCTTCGGATCTATGCCGATGACCTTCTTCTTGGAACGGGTGTCATTGTTCCAATACTATCTGACTGAGGTAGATCCACCGATGCCATGAGACCCATGGATGGTCTTTTGGAGCGATTTGATGCCCAGGGTTATGAGGGGCCAACATATGTCCCACAAGCCCACCTTTTTCTCGTGGCTATGATGACAGTTGATTGTAGTGGATGATTGGCCTTACAACGGTACCGACTTCCACGGAGACCTAGATATGTCGCTCCCAGAAGGGGAGGATTTTGATGATGGAGGTAAAAACAAACAATGCTTTAGCTTTTTGATATTTTTTACTGTTTTTGAATTATATGTGTTCATGACACTTCGATTTTATGAATGTAGATGTTGGACCAGAATGCCCTACTGGGATGTCCCCGATCACCGGGCGCATTGTTCGGTAGTTTGTTGTCGATCCTTATGAGGAGAGAAGCGACAATGAGGATGATATTGTGTGGAATCTTGAGGATTTGAACCATGAGATCCTAGAGTATGCTAAGATGGGTGATGTCCGACGCCAGTACTAGAGGCATGTGGTGGGGGTTTTAGATTGGATTCGCCTACTTCTGACTCATGTAGTTTGAGAAGTTACATCCTATCATGAGAATCATGTTGTTTAGTGGATAGGTCTAGCATTCCATAGTTTTGAGGCCTACGAGCCACTGATGTATTTTGGACACAAATATTATTTTTTTGAGGTTTTGATGTATGAAAAACAATTCCGGCATACACACACACACACATATACGTTTTACTTCCTTGCTTACTATGGTACAAATGTTTTATTTTTGAGTTGTTACATGTTTCACACATGTCTATCCAACACATAATTAGCTAATGCATCTGTTAATGTATTCATGTGTCGAGGAATATGATGATATGTAATGTAATCAAAATTTATCTATAGAAGAAGAATACGTAGATACATTCTCAATATCTAAGGGTTTCTGATGGAATATTGCCCGTTTAGTTGAAGAACAACAAGCTGTGAATCAAGGTTGACAACCAATTCCTGGATCCGAAAAGTAATAGCTTATGACAATAATTCGATAGTTGCGCTATACTCAGCGATGTTATTAGTTTTTAAACCTAGACATATACCTTGAAGATCAATCAACTCACCATGGGGGTCATAAATGGCCCATGCCACGAATGATATATTTCGGGTACTATGGCAAGCACCATCAGCAAAATCGATGTGAGGGGACACCGACATCTGCAAAGAAGGAAAAAACATAATAACCAAAGAAGTTTCTTGCAAAATAACATAGTCCAAATGACATTGTACGAAAATGAATGACACACTTATTGTACAAAAGTAATCATGCAAGATGGCCTAAGCATAATACTTTTTGAGAAAAAGCCTATTGCAGGGCTTGTCTAAGGGATTTCCCTCATAGTCAATGAGCTCTTAGGTCCCTTTCTGTAATACACGTTTAACAATGTAGGGCCCATGCCACATGGGTTTGAACATACCTACTCCCAACATATTGTTAGCCTGATCATGCAGAAGAACCAAATCGCCCTTAGAAAAGGTTGGAGGAGAGATAGACTGATGAAAGTGGGATTTGACCATATTTTCTTATGCTTCGATAACTAGAGAAGCAAGATGGAAAGTCTCGTCAAATTGTTCTAGGTACAAGAGATGCTCTTCCTGGGGAGAGGTCTTAGGGAGAAGTTCGACAACCAGCTTAAGGGATGGAATTTCACACTCAATCGGTAAAGTTTCTTCGAGACCATAAACTAGTTGGAATGGTGTGAATCCAACTGCATCCTTGGTCAAGGTTCGGTAAGCCCATAAAGCTAAAAAGAGCATGAGATGCCAATTTGACTTGTGCATCCCAATGGTGCACTGAAGAATCATGACCAGGACTTTGTTCACAGCTTCAACTTGGCCATTGGCCTAAGGGTGGTACGGGGTTGAGCCATCGTCGCGCAAGCCCAATGTAGAGGTCAGCTCAGCCATCATGTATTCTCAAAAATGGGAGCCATGGTCGGTGACAATGGTCTAAGGCATTCCAAACCTGGAAATAATGTGATTGAATAGAAATTGAGCCTTCATTTTACTGTTCGTAAAGTATGTAGGCAACGCTTCAGCCCATTTGGTGAAATAGTCCACAAGAACGATAATATACCCATGCCCCTAGACCGAATGAGGGTTACAGGTCATATAGTTGATGCCCCATTTGGAAAAAGGACCAATGGTAATGATGGGGTGTAGGTGAGCAGGTGGGGGTGCACATCGTATGCTGATAAATTTGGCACTCATAGCACTTGCGAATGACGAGGATGAAATCCTTGAATATAGAGGGCAAAAAATAACCAGCACGAAGGATTTTTTGAGCTGTAGCATATCCAGACAGGTGACCACCACATGTGCCAGAATGGCAGTCATTCAAGACTCTTTCAGCCTCTTAGAGAGTGAGACTATGGCGAAGAATTGAATCGACATCGATACGATATAATGTATCTCTAATGATATTATAAGGTTTAGACTGATGTTGAATGCATCGATGATCGTCCTTGGTTAACGCCGACTGGAAGGTGGATTTCTGGAGATATACGATGATATCACTGTACCAGCAGTCAAGAGTGCTAATCAAGAAAATAGTCTCATATGGGAGCTTCTCATCAGCACCAGCAATGAGAGAAGAGGAGGGAAGGGAGCAAATCAACTCAGCAAAGACTAGTGATTTCATAGATTTGGCAGTAGTAAAAACCAAATCAAATTCTTGGAGGATAACAATCCACTTTGAATATTCCCCGCCCAGCAACTTGACGAGTCAGGATGTAGGTCATGGGGTTGCATTTCGAAATCACAGTGGTAGTTCAGAGGACAATGTAATGCCGAAAGAATTGAACAACCTGTACAGTAGCCAAAGCCAACTTTTCAACATGAGAATATCCCATCTCGATGTCGAGGAGATTGCGACTGAGATAGTAAATAACATGTTCATTGCCTTCGTCATTGCCCTGTACCACCACCATGGTGATAGTACTAGAGGTTGCAGCTAGATAAAGGAAGTAACCGTGATGATAGTTCGGGGGATGTAGCAAAGGAGCATTGATGAGGATAGTGTTTAGGTCATCAAAAAAATTTGAACATCCTCATCCCAGAAAAACAAGGCTCCTTGCTGGAGGAAGCGGGTGAAACCTGAAGCTAGCTCAGCATAGTTTGGTACGAAATGATGGAGGAAATTTTCTTTTCCCTGTAGACTATGAAGTTGATGCAATGAAGATAGAGGGGGTAAATTAACTATGGCCTTGACTTTAAGAGGATCAAGGAGAATCCCTTCATTTGAAACGATAAAGCCAAGGATTCATCCGGATTTGATGTAGTAGACACATTAATGCAGATTCAACTGGATGTTGTAATGTCTACAACGAAGAAAAATATGCCAAAGATGATTAGGGTGATCATGGCAGTTATGAGAATGAGCGAAGAGATCATCCAAGTAAGGTTGAACAATGTTTTGAATGTCGTGGAATGCATAATAAATTGCTCTCTAGAATGTGACCCGAGTATTCTTAAGGCCAAAAGGGAGCTTTTTGTACACAAAATTCCCCCCAGGATAGATGAAAGTTGTCTTATCTTGATCCATCGATGCAATATTTGTCTAGTTGCAGCCAGAAAAACCGTCCATAAAACAAAAGAATTCACTACTAGCACATTCGTCTATGATCTGGTCAATGAAGGGAGTGGGGTAGTTATCTTTAGGAAAAGAATGATCGAGATCATGGTAATAAATGCAAATGTGAATAGTTCCTTACTTCTTTTTCACTAATACAATATTAGATACCCAATCTATAAGAGGGATCAGATAAACAAATCCATCTTTTAGAAGTTTTTTGACTTCACCTTTAATGGCGACCACTTTTCTAGGGTGCACTGGACGAAGCTGTTGGCGAATGGGTTTCACATAAGGATAAGTTGGGATCTCGTGCACAACTATACTTCAGTCAATGATAGGAATTTCATGATATGACCACACGAAAACAACCCGGAATTCTTGGAACAGACGAGTATAGATCTTGATCTCTTCTGGAGAACAAGTTACCTCAATATAGACATTTTCAACGACACCAGGTTTGACAGAAATATCAATTAGCATTGTTTGGGTAATGTTACACATGTTCCTTTCTGACCAAACTTCGTGAGTCAGGATTGGTGTCTGAAGTGGCAGGGACAGGAACTGAGAAGAGAACTCCTCGAGATAAATAGACATGACCACTAGGCTAGGCAAGAAAGAGGAACGATGATGAGTGTCATTCCAAGGTAACTCTTGTAGAGACATTAATTCCATGATACTTTCATTAAAAGTAAAAGTCTCAGCTAAGGGATCAGGGGATTCTGAAGAACCAAGAGACAGGGATTGAGAATACACATTGAGAGGTGTTCTCCAAATAGGATGATCAGAGGATACCAAAGGTGAGGCCAAAACAATTTCCATGTAATCAATTTCGGTAGGACTTAACAGTATAACCTCACACCATGTATCACCAATATTTGGTGAAGGAATGACCCAAGGATTAGAATTGACCAAAATCATGTTGATAGAGGCAACATGAGGAGGTGGGAGAGGAAAAGTGTCCATCAAGGCAGGATCTTTAAAAATTCCTGCAGCCACACTCTCATAAGCATCACCGGTGTGCTTGACGTATGGAACATTTCCATTTGAGGATGAAGAGGCAAAGAAGGACAGTTGGTCGACTGTGACTATCTTCCCTTGATGGGGAAAATGAATCACATAGAAGAGGGAGAAGGCTATAGCATGCATGGCATAGGTCTAGCTCCTTCCGAGTATAAGATTTTAGGTAATATTAGCGTCAATGATCTCTACCTCGACATGTACCATCTTTCTCTCCAATGTAATGGAAAGGTTGGGAAGGACACTGAATGGTCAAAAATCATGCCCGTCAAAAGCTTTGAGAGTGTTAGAGGACTAGTTCAGAGTAGAAGAACCAATTTCCTTCCAACAAGCGACAGACATGATGCAGGTAGAAGCACCTTCATCAATGACGATTCTATGACTGGTTTTCTCATTTATGATTACCTGAATGAGAAATGCAATTTGATGAGGTAAATGTGGAACATGGTTTTCCATGTCAAAGCAGATGAGATTAGAGTCAGTTGGATCAATACCCTTGATAGTTGATATTAAGAACTTCCGCTAAGAAGGACAACTTTGAAGGCCCTTAAGAGCAGACATAGCTGATGGCACTTGAGCTAAATCCTCAAAAATGTTATAATGTTGAGCGGCTTGAGCATTGGGATTGTACAAGGACTTTCGAAGCACACCTCGAGAAGGTGGTCGAATGGTGGAATCATGATTAGGTCACTCTATATGAAGAGGACCATAATCGGATGGGGTGGAAGAAGAACGGGTACCATCTTTATCTTTCCTTGTTGACGAGGCAGGAGTTTGATAATTTTTTGACCTGGTAACCACATTGATCTAGCTACTCATCATGAACACTTGTGAACCTAAGGAAGTAGATGACTAAGGCTGGTATACCATTTTAGTTTCCTGGGACATACAGGTCTCTTTGAGGATAGCTGAGGTCCCTTGGAGAAAATAACTAACTTTAGACTATCTGGGACAATCCTTAGAATAGTGATCCTCCTCACAAATGAGGCATGGATACTTAGGTTTTTGTTGGGAAGAAACACTAGAATATGGTTTAGGAGGACGTTGTTTTTGGGCATCGACTTTACCCTGGCCTTTGCCTTTCCTCTTACCTTTAGAGGATTTATCCGTTGCAGTAGACTAGATAGCATGAACCTCTGAGGTTTTACCAGGGCCGGATGCATTGCAAGAGGAGTCATTTGGAGTAGTGTTGGATACCAACTTCTGTTTGGAAGAAGATTTTGCAGGGGTATGAGTCACTAAACCAATTACTCCATCAACAAGAGGGGTAGCAGGGGACTTAGATCTCATCAAATCAGATGATGGTCTGGGCGCATTAGGTAACACATCATATAATGTGACAGACTATGAATAGACAAGGTCTAGATATTGGGCACGTGCGATGGATTGTTCCTTAGTGACACATCCACCCATAGAAATGTCTTCAACAATTTTGTTGAAAAATGATTTTGCTAACCACTTAGTCAACAACTGATCAACAATTTCAAACTTATCTAGATAGCGCCTATGTCTCCATTCATGGATGTCATTAGAGATGTGAGTCCCCGTGTCTTGCTTGAGGGACGTTAATAGGTGGGTGTCAGTTTCATAGTGAACCGAAAACTAGAAATGTGTGAGAAAGGCCATGACGAGAGTGTTAAAGTCATGATAGGTATTATGAGGGAGCTCGATATACCACTTGGTCGCTACTCTTGTAAGAGTTATTTGGAAAAGACAAAGATGAATGGAATCGTCAATGTAGGAATTCGAGGAGCACAAGAGGTGATATGTCATCACGTGGGCTTGAGGGTCCTCTTTCACATTTCCTTCAAATTTTGGACAATCACTCGGAATCTTGGATGGAACTAGAAGCTAGCATGGCGAATGAAGAATTAGATCATTCATGAGTCTAGACACATATGGAAATTCCAGCATAGCCAAGAATGGACATTGGGTATTGAAAGGAATTAAAGGTTGATAAAGGGGTCCAACTGGCAGGACTCATCCCTGTTGGTAAGGATTTTGTCCCCAAAGTGGAGGGTTTTGTCCATAAGGAATTTGATTTTTCCTCCACTGTAGGTTACCTTGCCTGTAGGGAGGATTCTAACCTTGAAAGCCTTGAAACTGTCTGGTCATAGGTTGTTGATAAGCAACATACTGGTTAAAAGTCTATTTAGCCTACTAGCCTTAGACATATGGATTTTTCACCTAATGTCCTTGAGCATAAGGATTTTGGACCTTCTTCCCCTGGACAAATGGGTATTGGATCTGTTGCCCTTGGATGTAAGGATTTTGTGCTTGCTGTCCTTGGACATAAGAATTTTGGACTCACTATCCTTGGAAAAAAGGAGGCTGAACCTATTGCCCTTGGACATAAGGATTTTGTGCTTGTCCTTGGCTCTGCCCTAGCAAGGATTGACCTTGTTGATATGAGTATAAGGGTTATCGCTACCCAGGTTGACCTTATGGCTACGAGGGTTGACCTTGCAGTTGTAAGGGTTGTCCCTACGACTGCAGAGGTTCACCTTACAAAGGCATAGGCTAGGAGGATTGCAATGCATACTACATCTGCAACTGCATGGTTTCTGTAACTTTTGCAAGGGTTCCCCTATCGTTGTTGCAGTTTTCCTTGTTAAGGCATGATTTGGCCTTTCACTGCATGGATGGCCCCTACTGCAATGAAGGTTTTCCTTGCTACTACAGGAGTTGTCCTTGTTGTTGGAAAGGTTCTTGAACAATTCCCTGAATGACAACTTGAAAGTTCCCAAACTATATCTAGCCATACCCACAAGGCGCGATGGATGGACCAGGCTGGACACAGGGTCTGGGTCGAGGGATGTATGATGTATTAGCCATCACTTGTCAGCCATATGGAACATAAGGAGTTTGGTACTGACCTTGAGCCATATTAGGTTGCTAGTATTGGACATGACTTTACTTAGACGGACAAACATTGGGTTGGTACTGGACATGACTTGACCTAGAAAGACCAACATTAGGCTATTGGTACTGGACATTACTTGATCCAGCAGGACTGACAGGATTTAAAATGGCACCCGATGAGGGTTGGTTCATCCCAACCATGTGAGGTTGTGAGCCACTCACATTGGTTGTGCCAAACATCATACAAACATTCCGACTCTACCCGCTAGGCGGTGGAACAACTTTTTCACTTACTAGAGGGATCGAAGAACTGACAACAACACAACTCGAGATCATCGGTTGAACCAGGCGGTCACCTGGACCAATGAAAAAAAAGGATTGGGAATGGTGGGTTGCACCAGGACTTAATTGACTGTAGACATCACAATTTGTTGGGTGGTTGGGTTCTAAATGAAAGGACCTATGGTAGGCATAGCACCAGATGCCCAAATAGGGTTGTGATACAATGATGAGGCAGTAGGCATGCCTGAAACCAACTAAGATAAAGTCACATAATTACATAGTAACTTAGGATGAACACTATTCGGAATGCTTCCCGTGTAAGGGAAACCTTTAGGAGGGAAAGGATATTCTTGCTCTTCGACTATGTGTGGAGTGGAAACCTCTGAGTGACCCGGAGAGGAGACTAGGATTTCATCTTTTGATTCCATGGGTGAAAACAGATGACGACAGGCTACCAAAGATGTTTGAGGGGATAATTCCAAAGGAATACTCGGCTGATTGTATGGACTGTACAGATGTTACGGTCATATCACAATAGGATCAAAACAAAGGATTCAAAGGATAAACCACTAGTCCAAGCTGACCTTCAGAAGTCAGTAGACTCTCAAGGGTCTGGATAGGGTTATCCAAAGATTCTTGACCAACGTAAAAAAGTGACCCAGTATCTGAAGGGGGAGGAGGATATGACAATGGTTGAATACTCAGAACAATTCCAAGCTCAACACATTGGTCCCCAAGCGACTATGGAAATTCAGGAAAAGGCTCCTCAGACAATCTTTTAGAGAGAGGAGAGGAAGGTGAACTAATTGGTTCAGCCACGATGATCTTGTCTGAAATAAGAAAAAGAGAGATTGATTTCAAGGGCTTTAAAATGTATTTAAAGGTATACTCATGATGTGGTCCAAAAAATACTAACAGGGATGTTATAATATGATGAGCAACAATTTCTTAAGACAACAAATTGGTGCTCTTTCATGTTTTAAGAGTCGAGAAAGAAGAAAAGGTGACTCTATCACTTTCAGTTTGAAAGGAGCTCGAAAGGAAAAGCGCTCGGGTGATATTTTATATCTAGGGAGTCAAACAGATCAAAATAATTACTCATGATGATCTAGGTAAAAAGGATTACCAGGTAATGGTGAACTGCAGAATACCTCGCGGCTAATTGAGAAGTACGGGCAGACAATCTCCCTGAATGGTGTGTTTAGCGTATCATGTTTACAAGGTAGAAGACTGGGCTTCCTATGGATAAAGGATTGCAACCTATTTGGGTCTTCCTTTATATACTCAATGGTATGGGGAGCAAAAGTCCATACTAATGTTTTCTAGTGTTGAACCGAACGATAACTGCTAGGTTTTAAGATGTCGAAACTGTTGGGTCCCTATAATACTAGTGATTACCCCATACTATGGTAGTTGTACCCCTTATTAATATTGTTGTGCCCCTATTTCCCCCATATTGTTATTATTGTGCCCCATAGAATCCCTCTATTGTTATTTCTGTGGCTTTATATTATTATTGTTAGGTCGGCTCGGTTATATTGTGACTCCTTAGACTTCTATATATAGAGAGGTTTTTTCAATTGTATCATCGAATAATTGTTCATTTATGTAATGTAAAGGAGGCTTCCCCCTCGAAGAGGCTAAATTCTAAGGCGTTGATCTATCTTTTCTATCTTTTCTTGAGCTGGTTTCATAACATTTGGTATCAGAGCTTTGGATTCTAAGGTTTCGCTGCTCCAAATAGGTCATCGTGGAATTTTCGCTATAACCTTTTTTCTGTGATGTTTCAGAAGTCGCAAAAAAAACCCATTTGAGAAGAAATCGCTCTAAACCTTGGGTCCGAATTACAGAGCTTTTGGCGTGATATTTGCAGAGATATGATCTGAGGAAGTTGGTCTTTTTGCAGACTCCTGAATTACATTCAAAACAGATGACCTAGGGAAAATCGTCATAACTTTCTCTCTGAGCATTGGATTGAAATTTTGTAAGAAGGTACAGAAAGAGGATGGACTTTAGTTTCTTGTATGTAGGTTTCAGATCCAAAGGTTGAAACAGTGACTCGTGGCACGTCGTACAAGTTTTCTCTACTGAACTAGTCTATAATCAAGTCACTGTGGGAGATTTCGCATAACTCTTCCTTGGAGAATTCAATTTGGGTCAGACTTCTGGCGTTGGAAAGAGGACACAGAGGGCTACTACAGGTCACAAATTCAGAACTAGAAGATTGGAACATACAGAGAAGAATCAGAGGCAATATCGAGCTCCTACAAAGTGAAAAAAGGTGTGTAGATTTTCTTAAATTTTTGCTTAAGCTTGGTTTGAAAATTTATTTTGAAGGAATTCAAAGGGCATAGTAGAGTATTATTATCGGTAACTGATGCCCTGAGGAAAGTGAAAAAACCTAGTAAGGAACCTGAAAGCTCTAGCATGACTCATGAAGAAGAGGAAGAAATGCTACATGATATATCAAAATTACAAGACCAAGTGCAAAAATGTTAGCCTCACAAAAGCTACAGAAGCTAAGATAAATGGCATGGAATCTAAGATAAAGGGCGTGGAAGCTAAGATGGACGATTGGAAGACAGATTTGAAGACAAACATGGACGATTTGAAGACAGATTTGAAGACAGACATCGACGAATTGAAGATAAATATGAAAAAGTTGCTACAAGAAATGGTCACTAAGGGTGAAAGGGTAGTAAAGGAAACTCATGATGAGAACAAAAGAAATGTTAATCATGATTCCATAGAATCTAATGTGGGATCAAAGACCCATCATATTCAAAAAATCGATATGAGGAAGTTTGATGGCAAGGATCCCGCAACATGGATCCTACAAATGGAGCAACTTTTCGATCTCAATAATGTGAAAAAAACACAAAAGGTACGTATGGCAACTTTATATTTGGAACCAAATCAGTTTGTATGGTATCAATGGCTTTGCTCTCGTAAACAATTTATCACTTGGGCAATTTTTACGGAAAAATTGATGGCACATTATGAGGATACAAAAAGCAACACTTATTTTAGCCAATTGATAAGTCGCAAACAAAAGGGTTCAATAATGGAGCACATTGAGGAGTTCCAAAAATTGAACATAAGGGTAAAAGATATTCCAGAGGAGCATAGGATTGATGTGTTCATAGGGTCTTTAAAGGATAATATCCAACATGATGTTCGCCTTTGGGAACCTGATTCATTAGAGAAGGCATTCAGGTTAGCAAGAAAAATGGAAAGCAAAATTATGGCAACCAAGAAGCATACCACTCACAACTATAAAGATGGAAGTGTTGTCCCTAGCCTTCCACAACCTATAAGGGTGACACCACAACAATTGGAAGAAAAAAGAGCAAAAGGGCTTTGTTACAGTTGTGATAGTAAATACACTAAAGGTCATAAGTGTGCTGAGAAGAAATTATTCTACATAGATTGTGAAGAGGAAGAAGAAAAGAAGCAAGAAAAGTCAAAAGAAGAGGATATACTCCAGGAACTAGATGAAGAACAAATGAATCCGACGATATCTTGTAATGCATTGGCGGGAATTACCACTCCTCAAACCATCAAGATAGAAGGACAAATCAAGAAGAAAAAGGTAATAGTGTTGATTGATTCAGGAAGTACCCACAATTTTATTCATTGTAACGTAGCAAAAGAATTGAATTGCTTCCTATATCCAGCACCAGAGTGTCAAGTGATGATTGCAAATGGAGGAACAATAAATTGCTCTGGAAAATGCCATAATGTCAATCTATCCATGGGAGAATATGTATTGAATAGCCCAATGCTTTCCATTCCAATGGGAGTTGCTGATGTTCTACTAGGAGTCCAATGGCTACAATCCTTGGGTACAATAGCTTTTAATTTTCAAGAACTTTTCATCAAATTTTCTATGGAAGGAAAGGAAGTTGAATTAAGGGGTATTGCAGGGAAACCAGGAAAGATAATCAACTCTAATGGTATGACAAAGCTTCTAAAAAAGACACAAAGAGGTGTAATTTCACAATTATGTTCGCTAGATGTTTCCACATCGGAATCATCTATTTCTCCAGATCTCCAAAAAGTCCTGGATAATCATTCCAAGGTATTTGAGACTCCTAAAGATCTCCCACCTGTGCGTGATCATGATCATGCTATTCACCTAATTCTAGGAAGTGTTCCTCCAAACATCAGGCCATACAGATATCCCTATGTCCAAAAGAGTGAAATTGAACGTATGGTTGCAGAAATGCAAGAGGCTGGTATAATTCAATCGAGTCAAATTTCTTTCTCTGCTCCAGTAGTATTGGTGCACAAGAAGGATGGATCATG